>LPNX010905846.1:406465-431141 GCA_001517045.1 Pseudotsuga menziesii | reverse complement strand
TGTTGTAGCTAGTTTAGTTTGTTTTCATTAGATTGATGTAAGTGTTTATCTCATTTATTTCCAGTAATGCAATTTTATTTCTGAAGGTTAAATAGTTAACTGCACGCATAGTTTTCTTTCAAATTTGTGTTCAATCCTTTTATTTCCAGTTTATGGTTCAGTTTATTTGCAAATAGATAGAACAAATTACTTTGATTAAGTTAAATAAATTCAATTATGTTTATCTCCTTTCTGTTTTAAGCTTATGCAAATTTGAATTTCAGTTTGTTTATTAATACGCAATGATTTCTTTCATGAATTTGTTTAAGTTGATTTCACTGTTAAAATTGATCAATAAGTAGGTTTATTTACTTCTTCCTTGCATTAAATTTACATCTACATGAATTCAGTTGAAGATTAGATCATTTAGGTTATTTTTTGTTATTTTAATTGTATAGACTGTCATCCAAACAACCTATTTAAATTGTCATTCGGTCACCCCTTTCAGACCCACAGCTGATTCAACCCATCGTTTCGTTTTTAGTGTTTTTAATGTGTTTTGAAATTGTTTTAAGTTTTGTTGCTTTTGTATTTGAAGTATGCTTTGATTGATATAGTTAGATGATAGTTCTATTTAACATTAAAATTAAAATTAGGTTGTTTTAGGATTATTTATTAAAGTTTTATCCTGTTTCCCTATCTCTTTTCACCTTGAGCATGTGTTAAGCTATGTTGCGTTTTGTCTCTTAAGCTTATTTCTAACTCCTTTTTACTGTTGTATTGTTTTGTGCTAATTCCTTTGGATTAATTTATTTGCTTGCATGTAAGACTTAGCATTAAATGTGGTATTCTTATTAGTACTTTGTAGGTTGTTCATTTTACATTGTGTGATTACTGAAAGAGACTTGTAGGACATAATTCAAAGATATTCCTATTAAGTTTTCTACATGTTTCGTTTTATTAAGTTTTCTTTATTAAGTTTTCTACTTGTTTCTTTTTTTTTAATTTTTCTTTGTTAAGTTTTCTACTTGCTTATAAGTTAGGTCTTCCTTGCATCTTAGTTTTCCATTTAAAAAGCTAGTTGTTGATAGTATCTTTTTCAGTTTAAAGTTATTTACTTATAAAATAAATTATCAATTATTTAGTTTATTATTCTATTCCGGTTCAATTAATTTAATAGTTGAATTATTAGGAGTTTGACTCGGTTTTTCATTTTGAAAGATCTTTCAATATTTTGTTTGTTAAAATATTTCCACGGCACCATAGGAACCCCTCTACCTTCGCATATATTTTATGTCAACTATAAGCCTACCAACCCCGGTCGGTAATTAAATATTAGGTGAATTAATCTAGACGTTATAACACCCAACATTTTGGTGTTGTTGCCGAGGATTTGTTCTGTAATGTAGAAAAGATGGAATTATTTATGAAACTTAGCAATAGGCTGGTGGTGGGGGAGTGGTGAGACTAGAGGTAAGAACCTTCGCATCTGTTATAACAGGGGCCCCCAAATCTAGCAATAGTAGTAGCATAGGTCTTTCTCTAAATTAAATTTTTTCATGAGCAGACTTAGATATCCTCAGGGTATATTTGTTAAGATAGGAAAACTTATTGAAATTCCTACTAAATTTTACAAGGGACATAATTCCCCAACCACTAACTCAGTAGAAAGGTATCGAAAGACGCCTATAGGAAGTAGTTCTACCCTAAAACCTCAGGATACTCTCTCAGGAGATCTTACTAGGGAAGCCATAGAAGGAGAAGGAACCTTGGAAGGAGGTCCTAAGGACCTCATTCCTGACGATGTTCAAGAATATCAGCCACTAGGAACCTCTAACCCTCCACTAGTCTTGAATCCAAATAACACAACTTTTTCACTAGTCAGAGATCCTAACTTCATTGACTTTGTTGCTCCTGCGCAGGTAAAATCTCTCTTTGGAAACTTTGTAGATCCATTTATCTCACAAATTGAAACATCCACGGTAGAACCTACTATCCCTCTAGCATTCAATAAAAACACGGTTGATTAAAGGAATATCGAGTCTCGAAAAAGAATGTTGGGATGCCCCATTATCACCTCGAAAGGAGCCTCCTAGGTATATTTACGTTAAAAATCCAGCTTATATGGAGAGACAGGGAGAAAATGAAGATCATGATGAAGGAGAAGGGGAAAATCGAACTGAGGCTACCTTCGGGTTCCCTATTTTAGACACTATGCAGGATGTAACTATGAAAAACATCCCTCCTTCCTCCTTACCTACTTTCTATGGAAAAATTAATGAGGGCCCGGACACATTCATGTTCGAGTTCAATATCCTTTGTAGGAGATATAATTATCTACAAGATGCTCACAAACTAAAACTCTTTTCCACTACACTAAAGGATTCTGCCTTGAGATAGTTCATGGGATTAGCTGAATTCACTATCAAGGCTTGGGATGATATGAAAACTTCAAGAGTATATCAAGAGTATTGCAAACCTAAGGACTCTCAACATGATATATTCAAGATACAGCAACTTGAAGATGAAAACATGGAGGATTATCTCGAAAGGTTCGTTTATACATTACATAAATCCAAATATAGCGCCCTCCGAGAAGATGCAGTACGTACACTTTTCCTTAAAGGGGTCTCTGATGACTTGTTATGAATCCTTAATCTCATGGAAGCTGGCGATATTTCTCATAAAACATTTGCACAAATCGGTGAGATGTGTAAAACTCATTCTAGAAGTAGGGGGGAAGTTGGGAAAAAATTTCAAGAGCCTTATAGTAGAAATGTAAGAGGAAACATTCCCAATTTAGGTGGAGTTACAAGGGTAGAGTTAGGAAACCTATTGGAGAATTTCAAGAATGACATATTAGGAGCAATGGGTTCTCAACTAGATTCTTTACAATCCAAGAAAAGGCAGGATGAAGAATGAACAACAATGACCATTTTTTTTCCAAGATGTAGGACCAAACATCCCCAAAGGGAATGTCCATTAAACAACATATCCATATGGAATGTCTCTACAGAACAGCATCCAACAGATAATTTCCCATCCTTTCCTGAGTTGAAAACCATCTATAAGAGTGGGGATATGGCTAAAACATCTAGGAGGCCTCACTGGAAACCTAAATACCAACCAGCATACCATAACTTTCCACCACAACCCCCACTCTATTATCCTCCATATCAATCACCTCAACAATGGAACAATTCAAGTTGGCAGAACTGGCCACCTCAGTACCCTCCTCCTCAATTTATGCAGCAGCAATATTTGTCACAAGGGTGGAGAGGACAACCATACCCTCAGTCACAGCTTGTCCCTACACCTAATCATCCTTATCCTCAACACCAAACAAATTTCCAGCAAATTTCATGTGGATTTGTACCTCCAGTTCCTTTCATCACACAACAACCTCATCACTTTCAGAACACAAATCCTCCTTGACCGACATTATTACCTGCACAACCAATACCTAACCATAATAATAAACCAACTAAATCTCTTAACACCATTGAGTTTCAAACTCTTCCATCATATCTTATTTTGAGTGTACCTGTACGAGATTCAATTACGATCTGGCAGAGTTGTGAATGACAAACCCAAATCATCAGTCATCATTCATGAAGCAAATGAAGAAGAAGAGGATTCAAATGAACCCATGAATTATGTCATTTTGGAAGATGTGAACATTCTGAAGGTTCCAGTACACACCCATCCTCTATAAGAAACTATTCAGGAGCAAAGAGTTCCTCCATTCCCGAAAAGACCAATGATAAAAAAACCTGTAGTTCATCCGGAGTATGACATTTTGAATGAATTAAAGATTATCTGTGTCAAAATCCCTCTATTACAAGCTATCAAGGACATACCAATCTATATAAAGGTAATAAAGGATCTATGCATTAAACAACCAGGGAAGAAGCAAAAGGACCCTCACACAATTCATGTTATATGAGAGATGTTTGAATGTATGACAGATTAGTCCCGAATTGCAAAATATACCAATTCAGGAGCCCTGGTAGTGACTATAAATATAAACAACATCGCCATAGAAAATACATTAATCGATTTAGGATACACCATCAACATGATGACCACCGCAGTTTTAGAAGTTTAACAGTTAAGACAATTTCTCTGACCTACCCCTTCCATCCTAGAACTAGCAGACCGTACTACAGTAAAACCTGCTGGAGTCCCGGATGACATTATCGTATCAGTACCCTCATGGTAATACCCTGTTGACTTTATGTTCATAGAATCAAAGGATCCTTCTAAAGGGCATCCTATTATCTTGGGAAGACCATGGTTAGCTACTGTCAATGCTTTTATAGGATGTAGGGATGGAGAGATGACTATTTCCTATGGGTTGTCTACATAGAGACTTATTTTATACCCCCCAGCACAACCAATAACTGAAAACTCATGGTGGTTAAATTTTTCTTTTAGGGACGAGGACTTTGATGACCTCTACATTCCTAGTGATTTCGCCTGGGCACTTCAGGAGCATACCACTAAGAATGTATTAAACTAGTTTGTTTCTTCAACAACTTGTACAGATTTTACTCAGTCTTTTGCTCAATTCGATCAGATTTTTGGAGACGAGTTTCAAGATAATATGGATCTTTCAATATTTACAGAAACACCTTATGTCCTCACAATTGAAGAGCATACAGGACCTTATACCATACCTTGTGAGGTTGGCCCTGAAACATTTCTGCATATAAACGCAAGATTAAGTGAAAACCAATAAGCACAGCTGATTAAAGTTCTTAAAAAAAAAGCTGGATAATTTGCATGGGAATACACCGATATGAAGGGTATACACCCTGACACCTGTATTCACCATATTTATATGGATTCAAACATTTCACCTTTAAGACAGCCGAAGAGGAGGATGAATACTGCTCTAAAGGATATAGTAAAACAAGAATCACAAAAACTCCTCACTGCTAGTTTCATCTATCCTATCTCCGATAGTAAATGGGTGTCTCCTTTAGTAGTAGTCCCAAATAAATTCATATGGAAATGGCACATTTGTGTTGATTTTAGAGAATTAAACAAAGCTACACTTAAAGACTACTTTCCTTTACTGTTTATTGATCAAGTGTTAGATACATGTTTGTGCCAGAAATTGTTTCCAGGCTACAAAGAAACAAGCCAACACAATTTCAAATATTCAATCAAATAAAACTAGGGTTTAGGGTTTTTTAAAGGTTTTTCCTGGTTATAAAGTTTGGTGACTGAAGGGAATACATTCATAAGCCAAGAAGGAACTAAATCATAAATAAATAAGAACAGAGATGCATAATATAATCACCATGTACAAATCAGAATATAATCTCAAAGTTCATTCAAAACTGGCAAGCATTACAAGCAAAGAAACCATAAACCAGCAATGAATTTATCAGTCAAGTAGCTAAACAAGCTAAAAATGAAGCTAAAACATAGACTGAAGGGTGATATAGATCATATATTTCATAGTTCTATTCAAAAAATACATATGAGAGTTATAGTTCTTAGCTCACTAATAAGTCATAGACCTCCTTAAGCCAGCCAAAAAGTAGAACCCTTTGTTCTCTTCCTCATCTACCTAAATACTGCTTCTCAAAAAAAAAAATCAGTTAGGGTTGAAACCCTAACTGTCTTCTACCTACTCATCGATGGGATGATGTCAAATTATAATTTACAAAATAGAGTATTTCTTCAAAAACATAACAAACAAATGACTAACTAAAGTATTTCTTAAAAGACATAACAATTAACTGACTAACTAACAAAATTCAAAGGTCTTTTGCAGCTTCAGCTAGTAAGGCTATTCCATCCAAAGCTTGGGCCTTCTTCCTAGCTCTCTTTTGCTCAGCTTCCATATCTGCTAACCTTCTTGTAAGTTCTTCATTCTGCTTCTGTAGGCTTTCAACAGTCAGCTTCAAATCTGCACACTGTAAATCTGAGTTTCTCTTTCTTTTCAGGGCCTCCTTGGAGACTACAGTAAGCTCTTGATAATGATCATTTACTTCTTGTAAATCCTCCCTGAGTCTTCTATTTGCTAAGATCAAACCATCATTAGTTTCCTGCATGTAATCCATTTGATGCCTGTATTGTTTGATGGTTCTTTGCAGGTTCTCCCTTTCTGAGTCAAAGGCCTTCCCTGTTGTGGTATCTTGCATCTCACTGGGAAACCATGGGATATCTAGCCTTCTAAAAATGTCTTCATCTTCCTGTAGCAGCCTTGAATACACACCATGAATAATAGGGTTTTCCTGACTCGCTTCTTCAGTAGGTGTAGATTTATCCATCAAGTGATGGTCTTCAGAATAAGACACTTCAGTTTCCTTTTTCTATTGTTCTTTTATCATTTCACCCCTTAATTCCAAAAATACAGCTGAGAGTTTAGTCTCGGTGAGACTGGATTGTTTTTCTGTCTTCAATGGCTTTTCATCTAAAGAATCATCATCAAGCACAGTTATTTCTTTTGAATTTAACCTAGGGTTTAAAAGCTTTTTCATATTCAGCCTTAACTTGTTTTTAGGCCTGGTTTTTGGTCTCCAATCTGAGGCAAGTTCTTTCACCATCTTCAAGTTTAATATCCTTTTTGTCTTCAACTTTGATTTTCTGACCTAGTTTCTTAACTAGGGTTTTCCCTTTGTCTACATGTTTTTTGGTCTACTACTCTTCCTGCTTAATTTGGAAACCAGACCAGAAAAGAAAATAATCCCATGTCTTCCCTTCTCTTTGTAGAGAAGCACTGATAATCAATTTGATCAAACCATGATGGAAAATAGATTGTCTAGTGTGATCCTGATGCCCCTTAACCCTACTTGACATTTTCTACAAACTTTTAAACAAAAATAAAGGAAGACTCATTCTAGATTCACCAACCAGAAGCTGTAAGAACCTAAAATGATATTTGAAGACATAGGCATATCTCCCTTCACAGGTGATATAGCTTTGTAGGAATTTAATGGGCTCCACCCACTCATCTATGAAATTATGGATTATTATTCCTTAGCTCCAGTCTGGAGTAATGCCAAGTAAAAGGTACCTTTGGGCATTAAAGGTGAAAGGCAACTTTTTGAACCACATTTCACCTTCATTTCTGACTCCTGTAGCTTCAGCAACTAGCTCCACAGTCAACTTAAACTTCAAAGTATCAAACACTACCATGTCCTGGTTATAGCTTTGGGCAAATTCATAAGAGACCTCAGTGTTATAGCCATCAATCTTCTTGAATAAATCCAACCACCCAGCATTCTAGAAAAGTTCTGCACAACCTGGAAATTGGTCAATCCAACTCAGTTCAATGGGCTCAGCCCTGTTGGTTTTGCCACTTTTTCCCATATGCTTTCAATGACTGAATTCTGTGTGCTTTTAGGGCCCTGTTAATGACCTAACAACTCTTTTTTCTCAAGCTTCTAGAGTTTTGATAATCAACTTTCTTCGATTCTCCTTGACTGTTTTCTCTTGATTTTTTTAACAGCCTGTTTTTGTTTTCAATGCAGGACAAGCTTTACATCAGGCTTGAGTAATTTAGGTTAATAAAGTGTCACAAACTCTTCATTAAAAGTTGCTGCTGAAATTAACTCTCATCCAAGCTGTTCATTTCGATGCTAGACCATCTCTAGAATGTATGAAAACATCTGTGTGTTATGTATCTGCTCAAATAGTACACTTGGCTCCTTTTAATGCCACTTATGAGCTATCTATTTGCAAAAAGGACTTTGCATTAGTGCTCTCAAATGCCTACTTCTTAAATCAACTTGTGAATGTTTAGCTAGTGGATGGAAAGATATGAGGGCAATCTGATATCTGCTAACTTTCCGTTTCAAATTACATTCAGCACAAACCAGTCAGCTTCTAGCACCTACTCAGACAAGGTCTGCATGCACTTGACATGCTCAGCTCACTTATTGCATTGGTTACATGTAACCAGTAAATCTGTGAAACCTTGGTCACCACAAACTGAACAGAGCTTCGACTTACCCCATTTTTAGGTCTTGACAGGATAATTGTTCAATGAAACTGCTATTTTTCAACTTATCACTTGCCAAAGCATTCTAAAACCCTTTTAGATTTATATCTAATAGTAGGGAGTTTGTTAACAGCATAAATTACAGATTTCCCCAATCAATTTTATCATAACAAGCTTTAAAGAAGAAACCCCCAATTCAGCTGCCACTATCAGGTTAACGCAGAATACCTTATTCCTGTCTTGTTGCAGATGTTTAAAATCAATCCTTGAGTTGTCTGATTGTCAAATTTAACTATACAAGTGTCTTCAGGTCTCCAATTTGCTTCCAGCTGGCGCGACGTGAAAGCCGTAAATCTCCTCTGTAACTGCAACTGTAAAATTTCCTTGCTCCACTTAGTCTCCAGTTTCATAATGCATGTATGGAGAACTCATTTCACTTCAATCTAGTCTCGTTTTTCTACCTGTCACAACTCCCCCAACTCTAACTAATGATTTGCCACGATCTCCTTCATGCTGTAAACCGCACCTGTTTGCATGATCATTACTGAAGAAACACGTATCAAAACCCTTTAAGCATGTGATTAGTCATCTAAAAACCAAAATCGTGGGAGAAATTTGCTTAGAAACCGGCGATTTCGGCGCCCGCGATATTCTTGTAGCGCTGCAGTATAAACTTTTGGCAGTTGCGCTACAAGAATAATTTAAAATCAATTTTGGCACTTTTTAGTCATTATTTCCATTTTGAATGAGGTTTTAAATGTTAAAATTTGATCATGGTGTTATTTGTGAACTAACTACTCAACATAATGTCCTATAAAACCCTTCAAGACTTAAGAAGAACAAACCTAAAGAAAAACTCAAAATCTCACTTAAACCAAAAATTTTCTAAGGTAAGCAAGTGAGCAAACTTAAGAAAATGAGCAAACTTTAAAATAAAAAAGACAATCAAAATATAAAATTGAAGAAAACAAGTTCATGACTTAACATCTGGCTCCAGCTGCGACATGAAGTCCTCCTAGTGAGGCTTCAAGAACCTGTAGACCAGTGCCTTATTTTTTGCTACCTACTAGTCTACAAAATTTCCATTGGGCTATGGAGTCCTTATTATGCTTCACTCACACCGGTATGTACAATGAAAAGTGAAAATCTCTTCAAAGACTGTAAAAATGCTTGAGGAATCGTCCATTGACAGGACTTGACAATTCCTCACCTTCCAAAGACTGCAGGACAAAAGTGTTATTCTCCAAAATCTTAGACACTAGGAAAGGGCCAAACCAAAGGTTGTCAAACTTACCATGTTTCCCTTTTTGCTCTTTCCTGGCATCCCACCTCAAAACCATATCACCAAGTGAGAAAGTTCTATCTTTGATTTTCCTGTCAAATCTACTCTTGATCTTCAATTTGTACAACTGTGCCCTTTCTTCCACCTTTTCCCTGTTCTGTTGCAACTCTATCATCTCATAAATCCTTCTCTGCATATCATTTGGCTCTTCTTGGGAATTATGAAGAAACTTCATCACTGGGATTCCCAATTGAACAGGAAAAACTGCATCGGTACCATACACTAATTGGAAAGGAGAAGTTCCAATCGCTTGTTTGACTGTTATCCTATCAGCCCATAATGCATATTTCAGCATTGAATCCCATGATCTCTTGTTATGCTTAAGTAATATTTTGATACTCTGGATGATGTTTTTATTAGAGGATTCAGCCAAACCATTACCCTGAGGATAGTAAGGAGTTGAGTGCTTCAGCAAGATACCATTATTTTCACAAAAGGATTCCATTGCCTTGGACTTGAAAGCCTTAGCATTATATGTTACTAATTTCTAAGGACAGCCAAACCTACTAAGGATATTCTCCTCAATAAATTCCATGATTACCTTGTCTGTGGCATTCCTAGTAGGGATGGCTTCCACCCATTTGGTAAAGAAGTATGTTGCAGTTAGAATCCAAAGGTGTTGTCCTGAGGAAGTTGGATTTATTTCTCCAATAAAATACAAACCCCATTACTGAAAAGGAGCATTTACTGCAATAGGTTTTAGAGGCAATGACAGCAATTTTTGTTTGCCAGCAAACTTCTGACAGGGGATACAGGCTCTTACCTGCTGATAAACATCTGCAAAAAAAAAGGGCCAATAATATCCAGCTCTTAAAATCCTGTATGATGTTGTTTTCCAATACTTGTGGCCTCCACAAGCACCCTCATGAGATTCAGAAATCACTCCTTCAATTTCAGATTTATCCAAGCACCTGAGTAGGTTACCACCTGGGTCTTTCCAAAACAACTGCTCTTCTACTAGACAATATTTAGTAGCTTTAAGCTTTAAGGATCTGGCAGCTTTCCTATCTAAATGCTCAGGACATTGCAAAAACAACAGAAAATACACAATGTCTATATACCATGTAGAAGCTAAATAATAGTCCATAATCTTCTCTTTTTCTAAGATTGCTTGATCTTCTTCCTGAGCTAACTCTTCAGCCATGACATGCAATCCCAGAGCTTGACAATTTGATTCAGCCAGCAGCTTGGCTAAACCTTGTCCCTTGACAAGTTTGGTGGGTCTGATATCTACATCATACTCCATGATTTTAGCATTCCACCTGCCTCTTTTCCCTTCACTGTCAGGCTGTGTTAAAACACCTTTTACAGCAGCATTAGGCACAAATGAAATAACTTTAGAATGTAGAACATAGATTCTGAAAAACTTTAAATCTTTTACCAGAGCATAGCCCTGTTTTTCTAAGATACTGTATTTCAGTTCAGAATCTCTGAGAGTTTTGCTGAAGAATGCAATAGGCTGCTCCAGTCCTTCCTTATTCTTCTGCAACAGAACATCTGCTATTGTATCCTCTGATGCAAATGAGAATGTAAAAAATTCTCTGGTAAAATCTGGGATTACTAATACAGGAGCTTCAGTAAGAGCCATTTTGATCTTCTCAAATGCATTCTTTGCTTCAGTGGTCCACCTGACTTCCTGATCCTTTTTTAGCATGACTGTGATCTGTTTGATAGTCTCAGCAAAGTTTGGTATAAACCAACACAGAAAGTTGATTTTACCAATGAAATATTGAACATCCTTTTCACTCCTAGGTAAACTTATCTTCAATATAGCTTTTACCCTTTTGGGATCAATCCTTATGCCATCAGCAGACACTAAATGACCAAGCAATTTGCCTTCCTGTACAGCAAAGTGTGACTTCTTTGGATTCAAGGACAAGCCAAATTTTCTACATTTCAGGAAAGTCTGCTTCAAATGCTTCAAATGTTCATCATCTGACTGTGAGAAACAGTAATATCATCCAAGTAGATTACCACAAACTTATCCTTTTCTCCGACAAAGGCAATATCCATAGCCCTCTAGAAGGTGGCACCAGCATTCATTAAACCAAAGGGCATCTTATCATACATGAAAGTTCCCCAAGGAGTAGTGAAGGTTGTATTCTCCTTATCATCAGGATGCATAGAAATCTGATTGTACCCTAAGAAACCATCAACCATAGAGATCCTCTGTGCCCCAACTACTTTCTGCAATATTTGCTCAATTTTAGGCAGAGGATAATTATCCTTTAACGAAGATCTGTTCAAATTTATGAAGTCAACACACAACCTGATTTCTCCATTCCTTTTCCTAATGGGAACCAAATTATCCACCCATGACGAATACCTGAGAGGCACTATGATCTTGGCATCCAACAGCTTCTTCACTTCTTTTTCAATAACAGGAAACAAGGCTGGATTAATCCTCCTTAATTTCTGACGAAAAGGTTTGACATTTGATTTTAAAGGGACTTTATGTTGTATGATTCCTATGTCATAAGTTCTCAATTCCTCATAAGACCATGCAAAAGCATCCACATGCTCCTTTAACAGTTTAATATACCTGTTTCTTTGCTCAACTGTAAGTGCTTTAGAAATTTTGACCATTCTAGGATGCTCTACTGTGCCAATGTTACAGTCCACCACATTTTCTTCCGAGGACTGTACTACAGGTTTCAAGAGTGTATCATCTTTTGAGAAGATCCTTTTCAAAGGTACCAACCCTTTTGGAATGAAATTACTTTTTAATTTAATAATTTTATGTCCATCAATCTCATTTTCAGCAATTTCTTCCACCTGTCCATCTTCTTCATCTTCTTCTTGATCAATTATGGAATTTGAAAACTCATGGGTAAGCTCTAGGAACCTCTTAATCTCAATGTCATCCTCAAACACTCTCCACTGCCTTACATTATCAAGTACAAATGGTCTGTACCTTACTTCAATGGGATATCTCAACTGAGTGGTCTTGGGGATTCTAAAGTGTGTTTGCAGTATGATTATGGTCTCTTGGAATATAGGTAATATTAAAAGCTGTAAAATAATTTTCAATTATGTCCCATACCTCATTTCTATAGACTTTCAGTAAACCCTGATTCACTTGATAGTTGCTCTTCACCTACTGAACAACTAATTCGGAGTCACCAAATGCAGAAATCTGCTGAATGCCCAAATCTTTAGCAGCTTTTAATCCTAACAGCAAAGCTTCATATTCAGCAGTGTTGTTTGTAGTAATAAATTCCAATTTATACATCAGCTTTACTGTTTCACGTCCAGGGGATATGAGAAGAACTCCTGCCCCTGCACCTTCTTTGCAAGAGGAACCATCAAAGTATAATTGCCACAGCTCATCCTCCTGTTCTCTGCTGTATTTTACTGGTTGTTCTTTTTCAACCTATAACAAGCCAGCAGTATTATCATCTTCACTAAAATGTAACATGCAAGTGCCCAGGTCTTTATCAACAGCATACAGTGGGTGATTGGTAGGGTTCTTGTCATCTGTCACAATGTAGGCAAACTGTAGCTCTCTATACATCCTTCTGTTTTCTCCTCCAAACACAGGAATAGTAGCATATGATAAATCCATTTGTAAGGTCCCACCAACCTTCTTTGCCCAAGACCTAGAAAGAAGTAACCCAAACTTTGGTGTAATATCAGCTACCACAACATCCATGATCACACTTTTCATGGGTAACTGGACCAGGCTGACAACCATGTCCTTTTATTACCCCTAAACACTTCACTGCTCAGGAATCAAAGGCATATACATCATGGTAGGGTTTGGTAATACTCAACCCTAAAGCCTCCATAACAGCCTTTGGCATTAAATTGTGTGAAGCTCCTGAATCTAACAAACAATTATGAATCATTTGTTCATGGACTATCAAGGTGATGTAGAATGGAGTTCAAGCACCTGCTTCATTCTCAATCTTTTCAGCCAAAGTTGATCCAATTAAAATCCTAGGGTTTTCTTCTTGCATATTTACTGTGTCGGAAATAGGCTGATTGCTTGTTGGATAAAGCATTTTAAGGACTGATTTTTTATATGAAGGGTTTTTTATCAATTCGGTTAAAGGTACAGGAATATTTAACTTGCCTAATTCATTTTCCAGGCTGAAATTCTAAACAGTTCTACTTACCTCTTCAACCTCTGTGTTCTTCTTTTGTTTTTCTGAAACTTGTTTTTTCTCTATCACAGGATCAGATACCTGCTTATCAGGGACAGTTGCCTTCTTCTTCAGGGCTTATACCACCTGTTTTGGACCTGATCTCGTATTAATAGTCTTCTTGAGTTCATTTTGACAGACAGCAGCAGTTACAGCAGCCTTTTCCAGACCCAAATCATCTTCTGTTTCGAACATGTCAGCATCATAGTATTCTGCATTTAGAAATTATTCCTCAGTGAAAAAACCCCTGGACAATCCCTCTCCAAAATGATTCATATCTTAATCAGTCTCTTCAAAGATCAGCTCATCATCAACTTCTTCCTCATCAGCCACATTGTTCTGAAGAGGTGGTGGCACTCTTTGGTCCTCATTTTCTCTTCTTTCTCGCTGGATATCATTGTTCCTTCGTTCTCTAGGCATGAAACGGGGAGCAAATTGCCTTTTGAACTGATTTTGATTATTAGGATTTCGTTCACCTTTTGGAGCAGGCTTGCTGGAATTTTTCTCAAGATCTAATTTGTTCAACTTTGCTGTCAGAATATTCACCAACTTAGCCATTTCATCAATTTTCCCTTCAGCAGAATGAGAAGCAGAACTTCCTGGGGCTGCTTCCTTTTTTCATTTTCTGTCATAAAGCTGTTGAGTTGTTTCTTTCTTTAACCTATTTCAAGCCAGTATGTTAGATTATACCTCCAATGCTGCATCTTGCATATTCAGTAAAGAAATAGGTCTCCTTTCTCTCAGTAATAAAGAGAATTCATGATCGAAATCATTTTCATATGTCAGTTTAGCAGAGGTTTCAGTAGGCTTTATTTCTACAGGAATTCTACTGTACATCTTGTTAAACCTCTTTGAAAAATCTGCAATAGTCTCATCCTTTTTCCTCCTTAGAGCTCCAAACTTAGTTATATAGTATGTATGGTCTTTGGTATCACCCCATTGTCTCATGAAAAGATCACGGAGTTCTTCAATGATATTGATTGAGTTAGCAGGAAACTCTCTGAACCATTTCCTTACATCTCCATCAAGGCTCTGCACGAACATTCTCATCCATACATCCTTGGCCTCAATGTTTTGGTTATCAGCATAGCTAAGGAAAGCTTCCCAATGTTCTTCAGCTATGGTTTCCCCCTGTCCATTAAACCTAGGAAGATATTTTTGGTAGTCACCCCCATGCAGTGCATTTAAAGGCTGAGGCAAGACCAATGGTGCATATCTGGCTGCAACCATCCGGTCCATCATGTCAATGGGCTGATTTTGGTCTGCCATTTTGGGACTGACTGATTTTGATGATGAAGAAGTTTGACTGGAACTTGACTGAAAGGGGTTTTTACCTAATTTCAGCTGAAAGAGAGGTATCTTACCAGGAGAGGCGGTTTTGGCTTTCCTGAAGGATTAGGGATTAGTAAAAACTTGGAAAGTGCTATCAGGGATAATAGGCTTTAACCAAGGTGAGGTTTCTTCTTCTTTTCTTAGAAAAGCTGAATGTGATGAACTACCCAACTGGTCAGGGTCACACAGGGCTGGTAAAGATTGAGACCTTCTAATTTTCCTTGTTGTCTTTAATATCTGTTCAGGGTCTGTAACACCCAAGTACAATGGTGAAGTAGGTATGTTCCTGGTTCCAACTCCTCTAGTAGCCACTGTGTCAAATTTGGTGAAAAATAGCCTTAAAGATGTGCTAGTTTAAGTTCACCTCTTAAAACCAGTGAAATGATAAGTATCCCAGGGAAAAATTTGTTTTCAACTTCGTTCTCCAGCAACGGCGCCAAAGATGTTTGTGCCAGAAATTGTTTCCAGGCTACAAAGAAACAAGCCAACACAATCTCAAATATTCAATCAAATAAAACTAGGGTTTAGGGTTTTTGAAAGGTTTTTCCTGGTTATAAAGTTTGGTGACTGAAGGGAATACATTCATAAGCCAAGCAGGAACTAAATCATAAATAAATAAGAACAGAGATGCATAATATAATCACCATGTACCAATCAGAATATAATCTCAAAGTTCATTCAAAACTAACAAGCATTACAAGCAAAGAAACCATAAACCAGCAATGAATTTATCAGTCAAGTAGCTAAACAAGCTAAAAATGAAGGTAAAACATAGACTGAAGGGTGATATAGATCATATATTTCATAGTTCTATTCAAAAAATACATATGAGAGTTATAGTACTTAGCTCACAAATAAGTCACGGACCTACTTAAGCCAGCCAAAAAGTAGAACCCTTTGTTCTCTTCCTCATCTACCTAAATACTGCTTCTCAAAAAAAAAATCAGTTAGGGTTGAAACCCTAACTATCTTCTACCTACTCATCGATGGGATGATGTCAAATTATAATTTACAAAATAAAGTATTTCTTCAAAAACATAACAAACAACTGACTAACTAAAGTATTTCTTAAAACACATAACAATTAACTGACTAACTAACAAAATTCAAAGGTCTTTTGCAGCTTCAGCTAGTAAGGCTATTCCATCCAAAGCTTGGGCCTTCTTCCTAGCTCTCTTTTGCTCAGCTTCCATATCTGCTAACCTTCTTGTAAGTTCTTCATTCTGCTTCTGTAGGCTTTCAACAGTCAGCTTCAATTCTGCACACTATAAATCTGAGTTTCTCTTTCTTTTGAGGGCCTCCTTGGAGACTATAGTAAGCTCTTGATAATGATCATTTACTTCTTGTAAATCCTCCTTGAGTCTTCTATTTTCTAAGATCATACCATCATTAGTTTCCTGCATGTAATCCATTTGGTGCCTGTATTGTTTGATGGTTCTTTGCAGGTTCTCCCTTTCTGAGTCAAAGGCCTTCCCTGTTGTGGTATCTTGCATCTCACTGGGAATCCATGGGATATCTAGCCTTCTGAAAATGTCTTCATCTTCCTATAGCAGCCTTGAAGACACACCATGAATAATAGGGTTTTCCTGACTCGCTGCTTCAGTAGGTGTAGATTTATCCATGAAGTGCTGGTCTTCAGAATAAGACACTTCAGTTTCCTTTTTATGTTGTTCTTTTATCATTTCACCCCTTAATTCCAAAAATACAGTTGAGAGTTTAGTCTCGGTGAGACTGGATTGTTTTTCTGTCTTCAATGTCTTTTCATCTGAAGAATCATCATCAAGCACAATTATTTCTTTTGAATTTAACCTAGGGTTTAAAAGCTTTTTCATATTCAGCCTTAACTTATTTTTAGGACTAGTTTTTGGTCTCCAATCTGAGGCAAGTTCTTTCACCATCTTCAAGTTTAATATCCTTTTTGTCTTCAACTTTGATTTTTTGACCTAGTTTCTTAACTAGGGTTTTCCCTTTGTCTACATGTTTTTTGGTCTGCTGCTCTTCCTGCTTAATTTGGAAACCAGACCAGAAAAGCAAATAATCCCATGTCTTCCCTTCTCTTTGTAGAGCAGCACTGATAATCAATTTGATCAAACCATGATGGAAAATAGACTGTGTAGTGTGATCCTGATGCCCCTTAACCCTGCTTGACATCTTCTGCAAACTTTTAAACAAAAAGAATGGAAGACTCATTCTGGATTCACCAACCACATGTTGTAAGAACCTAAAATGATATTTGAAGACACAGGCATATCTCCCTTCACAGGTGATATAGCTTTGTAGGACTTTAATGGGCTCCACCCACTCATCTCTGAAATTCTGGATTAGTATTCCTTTGCTCCAGTCTGGAGTAATGCCAGGTAAAAGGTGCCTTCGGGAATTAAAGGTGAAAGGCAACTTTTTGAACCACATTTCACCTTCATTTTTTTACTCCTGTAGCTTCAGCAACTAGCTCCACAGTCAACTTAAACTTCAGAGTATCAAATACTACCATATCCTGGTTATAGCTTTGGGAAAATTTATAAGAGACCTCAGTGTTATAGCCATCAATCTTCTTGAAGAAATCCAACCACCCAACATTCTGGAAAAGCTCTGCACAACCTGGAAATTGGTTAATCCAACTCAGTTCAATGGGCTTAGCCCTATTGGTTTTGCCACTTTTTCCCATCTGCTTTCAATGACTGAATTCTGTGTACTTTTAGGGCCCTGTTAATGACCTAACAGCTCTTTTTTCTCAAGCTTCTAGAGTTTTGATAACCAGCTTTCTTCGATTCTCCTTGACTGTTTTCTCTTGATTTTTTTAACAGTCTGTTTTTGTTTTCAATGCAGGACAAGCTTTACATCAGGCTTGAGTAATTTAGGTCAATAGAGTGTCACAAACTCTTCAATAAAAGTTGTTGCTGAAATTAACTATCATCCAAGTTGTTCATTTCAATGTTAGACCATCTCTAGAATGTATGAAAACATCTGTGTGTTATGGCTCTGCTCAAATAGTACACTTGGCTCCTTTTAATGCCACTTATGAGCTACCTATTTGCAAAAATGACTTTGCATTAGTGCTCTCAAATGCATACTTCTTAAATCAACTTGTGAATGTTTAGCTAGTGGATGGAAAGATATGAGGGCAATCTGATATCTGCTAACTTTATGTTTCAAATTACATTCAGCACAAACCAGTCAGCTTCTAGCACCTACTTAGACAAGTTCTGCATGCACTTGACATGCTCGGCTCACTTATTGCATTGGTTACAAGTAACCAGTAAATCTGTGAAACCCTGGTCGCCACAAACTGAACAGAGCTTCGCCTTACCCCATTTTCAGGTCTTGACAGGATAATTGTTCAATGAAACTGCTATTTTTCAACTTATCACTTGCCAAATCATTCTAAAACCCTTTTATATTGATATATAATAGTAGGGAGTTTGTTAACAGCATAAATTACAGCTTTCCCCAATCAATTTTATCATAACAAGCTTTAAAGAAGAAACCCCCAATTCAGCTGCCACTATCATGTTAACGCGAAATACCTTATTCATGTCTTGTTGCAGATGTTTAAAATAAATCCTTGAGCTGTCTTATTGTCAAATTTAACTATACAAGTGTCTTCGGGTCTCCAATTTGCTTCCAGCTGGCGCGACGTGAAAGCCCTAAATCTCCTCTGTAACTGCAACTTCCGGATTTTAAGCAAATGTTCTCGCTCCACTTATTCTACAGTTTCGTAATGCATGTATGGAGAACTCATTTCACTTCAATCTAGGCTCATTTGTCTACCTGTCACAATTCTCCCAACTCTAACTAATGATTTGCCACGATCAACTTCATGCTGTAAACCGCACCTGTTTGCATGATCATTACTGAAGAAACACATATCAAAACCCTTTAAGCATGTGATTAGTCATCTAAAAAACAAAATCATGGGTGAAATTTGCTTAGAAATCGGCGATTTCGGTGCCCACGATATTCTTGTAGCGCCGCAGTATAAACTTTTAGCAGCTGCACTACAAGAATAATTTAAAATCAATTTTGGTGCTCTTTAGTCATTGTTTCCATTTTGAATGAGGTTTTAAATGTTAAACTTTGATCATGGTGTTATTTGTGAACTAATTACTCAACATAATGTCCTATAAAACCCTTCAAGACCTAAGAAGAACAAACCTAAAGGAAAAGCTAAAGAAAAACTCAAAATCTCACTTAAACCAAAAATTTTCTAAGGTAAGCAAGTGAGCAAACTTAAGCAAATGAGCAAACTTTAAAATAAAAAAAGACAATCAAAATATAAAATTGAAGAAAACAAGTTCATGACTTAACAATACCCTATTAGGTAAATAGTATTTTTCCTTTCTTGACGGATATAGTGGTTAGAACCATATTTTAATAGCACCTAAAGATCAAGACAAGACCACTTTTACATGCCCTTGAGGAACATACGCTTATCGAGTTTTTCCATTTGGCCTATGTAATGCACCTGCCACTTTTCAGCGAGCATTCTTAGGAATCTTTTCTGATCTTATACATGACTGTGTGGAGGTATACATGGATGATTTTACAGCCTATGGTAATACCTTTCAAGAAGCTCTTAACAACCTCGAGAAAGTCCTGATCCAATGTCAAGAAACGAATTTATCCCTTAGTCATAAAAAATGTAAAATGGTACTGATAGAAGGTATAGTTTTAGGACACCATGTTTCCTCCCAAGGAATTAAGGTAGATCCTGCTAAGATCAAAGTAATTAATGGCCTTCTCTCTCCAAAAACTTTAAAAGAGGTAAGAATATTTCTTGGTCATGCAAGCTATTACCATCGTTTTATTGAGAATTTCACTAAAATAGCTGCACCAATTATTAAATTACTTACAAAGGATGTAGAATTCCAGTGGACATAATCTTTTCAAAATTATTTTGAAATTCTAAAAGCTAAACTATCAGTGGCACCAATACTCGGGGGTCCCGATTGGTCCCTTCCTTTTCATATATCCATCGATGCCTCTGATACGGCCATAGGAGCAGTCCTTGACCAAAAACAAGGACAAGGATCTTATGCCATTTATTTTATTAGCAAGAATTTGACTCCTATCGAGCTAAATTACACTATTACTAAAAAAGAATTTTTAGTAGTAGTTTATTCTATTAATAAATTTCGCCATTACATTACAGGTTACGAAGTTTTTGTGCATATCGATCACTCTGCCATTAGATTTCTAATGAATAAACCAATTACCAATGGTAGAGTGACCCGGTGGCTTCCTCTATTGCAAGAATTTAATATCACCGTCATTGACCGACATGGTAAAGAAAAATTAGTAGCAGATTTCCTTTCCCGTATTCAACATGAAGACGGTACTAAACCTGTTGATGACACTTTTCCTGATGAACATCTATTTGTTGTATATGTTCAAACCCATTGGTTTGTATATATTGACAATTATTTAGCAACTGGGAAAATACCAAACCATTTGTCCCCACATGAGAAGCGTCGTATTATAGTTCAGAGTTCCAATTATTCTTGGGTTGATAACGATCTCTTTCGCACTAGTCCAAATCTTATTATTTGACGATGCGTGCGAGAGTGTGAAATGATAGACATTCTCCATGCATGCCATGATGGACCATGTGGAGGAAACGTTTCTTATAAGAGGACGGCATACAAAGTATTACATTCCGGTTATTATTGGCCAAGCAATTTTAAGGATGTTGCCAAATATGTCAAAGGATGCAATACTTGCCAAAGAATGGGTAGACCTATGTCATCTGATCAGATGCCCCTACAAACCCAAGTCATGATTGAAACCTTTGAGAAATGGGCTCTTGATTTTGTAGGACCAATTTCTCCCATGTCTCGTAAAAAGAAGTATATCCTGGTTTGTACAGACTATGTCACCAAATGGGTAGAAGCTAAAGCTTTGTTTAGGGCTACAAAGAAATTAGTGGTAGAGCTTATATATGAAGAAATATTCACCTGGTTTGGTGTACCTAGAGAAATTGTCACATACCAAGGTACTCAATTTACTTCTAAATTAATGAAAGAACTTACTACGAATTATGGCATCCGACATTGCAAATCTTCACCTTATCATCCTCGGGCTAATGATCACGTAGAATCAACTAATAAAGTATTAGAAGCCATTTTAACCAAACTATTCACTTACATCATAAGGATTGGGCAGATATACTCCCGGAGACTTTATGGGCCTATAGGATAACATGGAGAAACACTATCGGACATACCCCCTATGAGTTAGTATATGGAAAACAAGTCCTTTTACCTATTGAATTTCAAGTTAAAACCTTTCGTATGGTAGCACAATTAGGCATGGATTTGGATGAAGCACAGAAACAACAAATATTACAGATTAATGAGTTAGATGAGATTAGACAAGATGCACTCCAAAGAACCATGCTAATACAGAATCAACGAAAGACATGGCATGATAAAGTTATTAAGCAAAAGCAATTTAATACTAGAGATTGGGAACTACTATTCAACTCACAGTTTAAAAATTTCAAAGGAAATTTAACTACCCATTGGATGGGCCCATATGAAGTAGTTACAGTTTTTGACAATGGGTCGGTAAAAATTAATACAATTGATGGCTCACAAATTTCCTTTGTAGTAAATGGACATAGACTCAGACTTTATCACCAACCAACATCTAAACAGGATTTCATACATAATGTTTTGCAGCATAATGAAATGGAATTAGTTGAAGGGGAAGCTATCCCTCCTCCTCCTGATCCTTAAAAAAAAAAAAATTTGGGTTATCATCACTTGTATATATGTAAATATGTGTTTGTTTCTTTGAATAAATGAGAGTCATTTCTGGCGAATTTCTTACAATGGACTCTTTTTCTTTTTATGATGTTATATATGTTTTCATGAATAAATTGAATCATCTAACAAGTGGTTTTGTAGTTTGATTACAAGTATTCTATCTCTATAAGAAGCTCATGGAGTATTACTCGGAAAAGGGAAGTATGTTAAAACACTCATCAGGTATCTTAACCTTTCTTGGGGTACTTTTGAAATTTGCAGCTTATAGTGAAAATTAAAAATTTACAATCCTCTGTATATCATTCTTAACCAGCTCTTCTATGATTCATATGGTTTTTTGGTATTTTGATTCAGAAATGTATATTTCTGACTTGCTCTTTTGAACAGTTGCTTGACAAACCTGCTTTCATTTTTCACAATCTCATCTTACACCTATTGATTACTAGTTCATCCTATACTTGTTATCAAAACTTGTCTCTCATGTATTTTGGTTATAACTCGAGAGTAAGTGGAATTTTTTCCTGTGGGGAACATTACTTATCCTTTATGAAGAAGAAGGACTGTAAGGTTAAAGAACAACTTTAAGTTATTCTCTTTTGACATTATTTATGGTTAAAGCCATTATGAAATTACTTATAAGTTTATTTTACAAAATTGAATTATGTGTTTAGCGGGACATAACACGCTCTAGTACCAATCGGATTCCACATATTTAATATCATTATACAAGGCAAACATGTCGAGGTACTGAACAAGCCTGCTGATAGCGAGTCAATGCTAAGTAAAAAATTAAAACATGGAAGCTCGATAAATGCAAGTAAATTTGTCGAGGTACTAAACAGGCTCGTTGGAAGTGGGACTATGCTTGCATGGTACCAAGGTAAACCCGTCGGGGTACTAAACAGGCCTGCTGGCAGCAGCGCAATACTGGGTAAAAGAGATCTGGTTAATGCACCACTATGCACATACTTCGTAAAACAATGATAATATAAAGAAAAAAAATAGAATTTATGAATAAACATGTCACGACCAATTGTTTATAATGTCATCTGAGAATGGTTGTAATTTGGGCTTGACCCTAGCCATCTAATTCAACAACTACCTAGGATGTCATTATCTTAGAAATGGGACCCATAGCTGTAAATTTCACACACTTCGGGGTAAACTTAAAATATTTTATGATGACAAGATATCTTTAAAATGAGGCATGGATGACTAGCTTTTTCTATGGCATTCTTTTGGTTATTTTATTATTTTTATCATTCAAGTGTTATTTCTAAGCACTGTTGTATTTTTCATAAATATACATATCTGAATCATTTTCATTTTCTACTTAGTTTTTTCTTTTTCTTACAAAATAATAAACAGCATGATCGAACTCTTTAATTTTTATTTTCTGGAACAATCAATTCTTCTCTCTTGTATGGCTTGAGGACACGCCATATCTTTGATTTGGGGGAGGATTGGAAAAAATTAGACTATTTTTATTTTTCATTATTTATGTCAGATCTATTTATCCCTATCAAGTGATAAGTGTTTTCAGGATAATATAAGCAGTGGAACTTGGTTATAGCATGAAGCATATTTTCACAGAAAAATCAATATGGAGAACTATATGAAGGATCGAATGAAGGTCCAAATGAAATACCAAATGACGATCTGAATAAAACATTGTAATATTATAGCACTTATGATTAAAATTTGCAAACCAATTTTTTTTTTTTTGCAGATAAATTTTTACCTCCATATGGATGCTTTGACCTTAAAATTTTTTTATCATTTCATTGTTGGAAACCTTATCCTCTTACCCAATCATGCATCAAATGACCAATTTTCTTGTTAATCAATCTTATTGTAAATGTGATTTATACCTTTCGTATCATATGGCCAACTTGTCCAAAGTTTTACTTTGGACATGGTTGAATTAATTCCAAACCTTATGGATTCATTTATTTATGCATATGTTCGTTAACTTCATACGTTTCAAGGTTCTCTATGATAGTGTGATCTCTTAAACAGGCCGAACTTCTTGCTATTACGTTGTTTTTCATTTTCATTATTTCTATAGAGTTGTTTCATCCTTTTTTCTTACACTCTTTGCAAAAAGATCCTATATCATAACTGTTGAACAATGCCAAATTGTTTTGAACCTGAGAGCTATTAAATCAAGAATGTTGAAGAACTCAATAAGGTCATTTTAATATTCATACAACGTTTGACATGAAAGACATGCTATTTTTTTTTAAGTCACAGGTTAAAATATTGAAGTTTAAATCACCTCCTTCATCTGCCAAGTCAAAGGCAGCTGCTAGCGCAGCTTCGCCTTCTTCCTAAGTTATTTTTATTTTTGCTCAGTGGGACCTGTCATTTCTCTGGTTTGGGGGAATGTTGATCCTAGATTTGTTATCATTTTTTGCAGTTAAATTTCTCATTTAAACATATGTTTTGTTATCTTTTTACATATTCCCTGTCACGCAACTCACCATTTAGCCCCAGGTATGAATGAATTTAAGGTTTATATAAAACCCATTTATTATTATCATTTTACGATTTTATTCATTAAAATTGACATGGTTTGAAGCGCATTTCAAAAATTAAAATTATATGTATATTTGTTTGCAGGTTATATAGTCTTTTGGGACAAATTAACAACAAACACGCATTCAGCTAGCCATATGCACAGCACGTCCAACTCATCATCCAACTTGTTGCGCAATACTCGTTGGCAGGTTTTCAGATATTAAAACATTATTACTCCATACCTTAGTCTTTAGTGCACCAGCAAACAGACATCACATTTCATCCTAGATATGTGCACAGCATATCCAGCTCATGGTCCATCTCATCGTTCAGTTCGACGAACCAACCACGCGATGTTGAAAATTTATTTCAAGAATTAAGTTGTTGAAACAGTCTGCAAACTGTTTACTATCCTGCCACTGTGGGTAATAAACCTCCAATTCTAGACGATTCGCCAACCTACAGCCTCCTTTGTTTGAGACCACACCATCAGTCCACGTGTTTGAATGATGGAATGACTCTCGTTCTAGAAGACTTGCCCGTGTACGTTGTCTCTGCTCACCACTACTTCACCAACCATGCTAGAGAAGGAGTTGCATGCCTTAGCATGCATGCTGAAGAGAATCATTCTCGC
>LPNX010905846.1:385400-405881 GCA_001517045.1 Pseudotsuga menziesii | reverse complement strand
TGTTGTAGCTAGTTTAGTTTGTTTTCATTAGATTGATGTAAGTGTTTATCTCATTTATTTCCAGTAATGCAATTTTATTTCTGAAGGTTAAATAGTTAACTACACGCATAGTTTTATTTTAAAAATTGCTTTCAGTCCTTTCATTTCCAGTTTATGGTTCAGTTTATTTGCAAATAGATAGAACAAATTACTTTGATTAAGTTAAATAAATTCAATTATGTTTATCTCCTTTCTGTTTTAAGCTTATGAAAATTTGAATTTCAGTTTGTTTATTAATAAGCAATGATTTCTTTCATGAATTTGTTTAAGTTTATTACACTATTAAAATTGATCAATAAGTAGGTTTATTTATTGCTTCCTTGCAGTATATTTACATCTGCACGAATTCAGCTGAAGATTAGATCATTTAGGTTATTTTCTATTATTTTAATTGTACAGACTGTAATTTGGACAGCCTATTTAAACTGTCATTTGGTCACCCCTTTCAGACCCACATTTTACTCTGTCATTCAGCCCATCGTTTCGTTTTTAGGTGTTTTCAATGTGTTTTGAAATTGTTTTAAGTTCTGTTTCTTTAGTATTTGAAGTATGCTTTCATTGAGATAGTTAGATGATAGTTCTATTTAACATTGAAGTTAAAATTAGGTTGTTTCAGGATTATTTATTAAAGTTTTATCCTTTTTCCCTATCTCTTTTCACCTTGAGCATGTGTTAAGCTATGTTGTGTTGTGTTTCTTAAGCTTATTTCTGACTCCTTTTTACTGTTGTATTGTTTTGTGCTAATGCCTTTGGATTAATTTATTTGCTTGCATGTAAGACTTAGTATTAAATGTGTTATTCTTATTAGTACTTTGTAGGTTGTTCCTTTTACATTGTGTGATTATTGAAAGAGACTTGTAGGACACAATTCAAAGATATTACTATTAAGTTTTCTACTTGTTTCTTTTTATTAAGTTTTCTTCTTGTTTCTTTTTATTTAGTTTTTTTTATTAAGTTTTCTACTTGCTTATAAGTTAGGTCTTCCTTGCATCTTAGTTTTCCATTTAAAAAGTTAGTTGTTAATAGTATCTTTTTCAGTTTAAAGTTATTTACTTATAAAATAAATTATCAATTATTTAGTTTATTATTTTGTTCTGGTTCAATTAATTTAATAGTTGAATTCTTAGGAGTTTGACTCGGTTTGTCATTTGAAAGATCTTTCGATCTTTTGTTTGTTTAAATGTTTCCACAACACCATAAGAACCCCTCTACCTTCGCATATATTTTGTGTCAACTCTAAGCCTACCAACCCCATTTGATATTTAAATATTAGGTGAATTAATCTAGACGTTATAACACCCAACAACGTCCCCTCCCCTCTACTCGACGAAGAGGACGAGACTAGAACTCTGATACAGGAAATCTAGACCCATGAAACATAATAATAAAATGCATTAAACATAAAAGTTTACACAGATGCATAATACATGCAAATACACAGCGGAAGAAGATATCATTCAACACATTCAACATGTTCATAATAACACATAAAACAAGTACATTGCAGAGTTAAACACAATAAATACTTATCTTGAAAAGGAGTTGTCCCGCAACCATCTATGTCGTTGCAACATTCCACCCAACCATAAGCCAGTGTGCTCATTAATCTCTAAGCGGAACTGCCACCCCTGATCTGGGAATAATTCCCACAAGGAATAAGGGAACAACAGCAGGCTCACACATATCCAAAGACATCAAAATTCAGCCAAGACAAAACTACATTTGGGTTTATCAGGTTGCTAAGGAAGTGGAAAGGTTGAATTGTTGAGCTAGTGAGCTCAACCACAGAGCTATGGACACATGCACCAGATCTCGCTTGTCCTCCACAATACCCACACACCCAACATAAGGAAGCATCCCCTTCTCTGCTACACAGTCCCTCGGGCTATGCCTTCCCTTCCAATGCTCTTCAGGGTGTGCATTGATTAATAACCAACCCCCCTTGATCTGTCTGTGAGGTTCCTTCCTTCACTAGGTTTATCAAGCCAATTCTGACCCAAATCCACTCCAAAATAGTTCAAACCAAAACAAATGATGCACCCACAGCAAAATACAAGTTCTGGGTTTGAGGAAAAATGTTTTGCAACCAAAAACGGATTGGTAAAATGGGGAAATCGACCCCTGGGTGAGAAAATCGAATTCAGTAATGATTTGGGCATTGCATGAGCAAAAATGACTACTATAAACCCCAAAATCATGAATCTCTGTTGGCCATTCTCTCAGCAACACAAAAACAGATTTTTTGGGCATGGAAAATGAGGAAAAGAGCTGAATACATGAAGGAGAAAAACACAGGAAGCTCTAGCTATGTGAGAGAGCCCAACGTGAATGAAGGATGGGTGAGGAAAATGAAATACATGGGTGAATAATGGGTGAGGAATGAATTTCTAGGCTCTTACTTTCCCAATAAGTCAAAACATGTTTTTCCAAAATGGGTGGTCTTCCCAATTCAAATTTGACCTCCACACCTTTCCCATCCCAAGGAAATAACTTCCTCAACCAATTTCTAGCATAAATAAATGATTGGCAGAAAAAGACAAAATGGGTAGCTAACAACTTTATGAGTTTTCTCTTTGACATTTGGATTTTCTCAATTAGCTCAAGGGTTTGAATATTTTCCCTCCCAATTCCTTAAGAAAGCATGCCCCTGTCTCTTTAAATGTTGCATTTACATAGCTAGTTGTGGGTATTTTAATTAAATTACATATTTACATGATGTCCAAAATATACGATGCCATCGGCTAGCACGATAACCATCGGCATCGATTTTAATTGCTGAAACGTAAAACACTAAATCGATGGTGGGG
Organism: Pseudotsuga menziesii; assembly: GCA_001517045.1. Classification (NCBI taxonomy): domain Eukaryota; kingdom Viridiplantae; phylum Streptophyta; class Pinopsida; order Pinales; family Pinaceae; genus Pseudotsuga; species Pseudotsuga menziesii. The sequence continues at coordinate 403,035 of LPNX010905846.1, read as the reverse complement.
CCTTGGCCTTTATATCCACACCATGATTAAGTACGATATTTCCATCATATATAATTTAATGCAAACGGGGTCAAAACCGGGGTGTTACATTCCCCTCCCCCTTACAACAGCACTATCATCAGTGCTTTACAAAATTGAACCAAAATGATACATTGGCACCACTCTCAGTGCTCCGTACAATTGAAAAAAAATGGATGTGCCAATCACATGGAATTCTCCCACTCCCACATAGCCTCATCAGAATTGTAGTGCCCCCATTACACCTTTATATGTCCAACGGCTCGATTCCGAAGCACTGTGACCCTCCTGTCGAGGATGCGCATTGGTTCGGTTTGGAACTATCCCTCGGGTTCCACCTGAATCACATCTCAATTTATCACATGGTTAGGATCATGTACATATTTATTAAGCAAAGAAACATGAAAAACATTATGAGCCCTAGTACTAACAGGAAATGCAAGTTTATATGCAACTAGCCCTATTCTTTGAAGCACATCAAACAGCCCACAGTATCTAGGTGATAGCTTAGTACAAATTCCAAGATTCAAGGAACTCTTCCTTTCCCTCACTCTAAGGTAAACATGATCCCAAACACTGAACTCTCTATGCACTCTATGCTTATCTGCATGGATTTTATGTCTATTCTGGGATGCTTTTAAATTCTGTCAGATATTTACAACCACTTGCTCTGTTTCCCTGAGAAATTCTAGACCAAGCACAATCATGTTTACTGGATTATCCCAAGTCACTGGTGTCCAACAACTTCTTCCATACAAGGATTCATAAGGACTCATTCCCAATGATGCTTGACTTCCATTATTATAAGCAAACTCTACCAAGTGTAAATAATCCTCCCACTTGGTTGGTTTGTCCATCACATACATGCGAAGCATGTCTTCCAGCACTTGATTCACTCTCTATGTTTGACCATCAGTCTGAGGATGGAAGGTAGTGATAAAGTTAAACTTGGTACCCAAATCTGAAAACAAACCCTTTCAAAAATTGGAAATGAATTTAGGATCTCTGTCAGAAACTATTGCCTTAGGCAATCCATGCAATCTGAAAATATCCTTCATGAATATTTTTGCAATGGCATCAGTCTTATATGTGGACTTAACCGGTACAAAATGTGATGCCTTTGTCAACTTTTCCACCACAACCATGATGGAATCATGTTGTCTCCAAGTCATTGGAAATACTATAATGAAATCCATGGAAATAACTTCCCATTTCCATTCTGGGACTGGAAAAGGATGCAATAAACCTGCTGGGTGTTAATGCTCAACCTTCACCTGCTGACATTTCATGCACTTAGAAATATACTCAGCTATGTCCTTTTTCATTCCTGGCCAAAAATACTGCTTTCTGGATGTAGCAATTGTCTTTTGATATCTTGGGTGACCAGAATATGGATCTTGATGGATTTCATCCATAACCTTTCTCCTCAATTCTGCTACATTCGGAATAGAAATTATGTTCTTATAAGTAAGAAGTCCATCTTCTTCCAACTTATATCCCTCATACCTCTTTTCAAGGCTTTGTTTCTGCAACTTGTCCTTGATCTGCACATACATTTCATCCTCAGCAATATAATTAACAATCTGGTGTCTCAAATCTGACTAGAAAATACTAAGAGATGCCACATGCATTTCATGCACCTTCCTGCTAATTGCATCAACCACTTTATTCTCTTTTCCTTTTATGTGTTTGATTTCAAAATCAAACTCACATAAAAACTCCAACCATCTAGCTTGGCTAGCATTTAGAGTAGGCTGATCAAACAAATACTTCATACCACAATGGTCTGTCCTTAGCTCAAATATTCTTCCCATCAAGTAATTCCTCCACATCTTAAGAGCATGTATTATGGTTGCAAGTTCTAAACCATGAGTGGCATAGTTCTTCTCATTATCCTTCAACTTTATTGATTAAAAGCATATCATGTGGTTTTCTTGCATAAGGACACCTCCAGTCCCTTGACTACATGCATCAGTACACACCACAAAATATTTTTTTGGGTCTGCAATATTCAATATTGATACACTTGTGAGAAGATTCTTCAACTGTTGAAAGCTTTCTTCACACCATGGTGACCATTCAAATTTATTCCCTTCCTTTGCAAAGAAGTGATTGGATGTGCAACCTTGGAGAATCCCTCAATGAAGCTTATGTAGTATCCTGTAAGTCCCATAAAAGATCTTACATCTGTCACATTTTTTGGAGTAGGCCAATTCATAATTGACTCAATCTTTTCAGGATCTATAGATATGCCCTCATCTGAGATAATGTGACCCAAATAATGAATCTTATCTTTATAAAAGTCACACTTGCTCAAATTTGCATACAGCTTATGCTCCATGAGAAATTGCAATGTCAATCTCAGATGCTCTTCATACTCTTCCTCATTCCTAGAATAAATAAGAATGTCATCAAGGAAAAAAAGAACAAAACTATCCAAATAACTGTTGAAGACACTATTCATAAGGCACATAAATGTAGCTGGTACATTTGTGAGACCAAATGGTACCACTACAAACTCATAATGTCCATACCTTGTTCTGAAGGTTGTCTTATGAATGTCTTCCTCCTTTATTCTTACCTAATGGTAACCATACCTCAAGTCAATCTTGGAAAATACCTTTTCTCCTCTCATTTGATCACAGAGGTCATCAATCCTAGGAAAATGGTATGTGTTCCTCACAGTGACTTTTTTCAGTTGTCTGTAATCGATACACAACCTGAGTGTACCACCTTTCTTCTTCACAAACAGAACTGGTGCTTCACATGGAGACACACTCGGCCTGATGTACTTCTTCTCCAACAACTCTTGCAACTACATCTTTAGCTCGAGCATATCTGGTATACTCATCCTGTAGGGTGTCTTGGACACTGGTGCTTCTCATGGCACAAGTTCAATTGTGAAATCAATGTCCCTCTTTAGAGGAATCCCTATAATATCATCAGGAAAAACATCCTTGAATTCCTGCAACACATGAAAGTCCTCTAACCTAGGAGTTTCATTCTCTGTTGCCTCCAACACATGGGATGCCTACACTCTGTAACTTTTCCTACAGAACTTCTTCAGCTGCATGGCTGAAATATGCCTAACAGAAATCACCTTTGCAATACCTTTCACAACCTTTAAATTTCCTTCTTCATCTATGCATTCAAAAGTCTGATTGTAACAATCAATCTTTAATTTGTGTGCTTCCATCCAATCCATTCCAATGAGAAAATCATAGGAACCAAGTGGTAGAACATTCAAATCTACACAAGTGACCAATCCATTCATAACCAATAGGAATTTTTCTACCACTTCACTAACCTTTCTCTTAGTCCCAGTGGCTAGCTGAACTAACCATGATTTTCTATGCTTTAACTTATTAAAGGTACAAATATCAAAAACTCTAGGAGTGATATAACTGTGAGTAGAACCAGGGTCAATCAAAATAGAAACATATTTCTTAGCAATCTTACCTGCAACTTCAACCACAGTTGACTGATGATCTTCCTGGCGGTCCTCCATTGCTGCATAAATCCTAGGGACATTCCTTGCAACTTGACCCATTGTTTTTTATTCTTGAATTTTGTAAGCTAGCCTAAAATTCCCATTCTCAAGTGGACAGTACCTGTACAAATGGGGTCCTCCACATTTCCAACATTGGATAGGTTCCATGTTCTATTGTGGATATCTTGGATTTCCCCCCATCACTTTAACTAGATGGTTCATAGCTTGTGATGGCTGCTTCTGTTGATTCCTGAAGTTAGAAGCATTAAAACCTTTCTTCCTCTGATCAGACTTTTCATTCTTCTTATCCTTCCATGTCTTATGGTAATCAGGTTTTCCTTTATTCTAATCATAGAAACACTTAGCCTTTCTTACAGCTTCTTCTAAAGTTCTGGGTGCATCAAATTCAATTCTGTCCTTGTAAGACTGAGGCAACCCACTCAGAAAACGCTGTATTTTTACCTTTTCATCTTTGATATACCTGATCTACCCCAATATTTTCCAATAAATTATTGGAATACTCCTAAATGGTCAGTTTTCCCAATTTCAGCTCATGGAATTCCTTGATCCTATCATCATAGTACCTATCAAAGAGGTACTTCTGCCTGAAGTATTTCTTGAACTGTTTCCGAGAGATCTTCCTTTCACTGATGTTATTCACCTGTCTGTGGTGCTCCCACCATATGGATTCTCTTCCATTCAGGTTGAAGATGGCTACCATATCCTTCATATTCCTAGAGTAGTCCTGGACTTGGAAATATTTCCTCATCCCAAGGATCCAAGCTTCAAATTCTTGACCACTCTTTTTCTCACCATTAAAGGTAGGAGGTCTTACATTTTTAAACTCATTGGGTGAGTTGTTCCTATAGCGCCTCTTTCTCTTATCTATGTGAGATGAAGAGCTTGAACCCCCAGTGTATCCTTAAGAGTCACATGACCCACTAGAATACTTCTTTCCTCTTCTGGAATTTCTTTTACTTCCTTATGTATGTTATGCACGATGCCCAGAGCTCATCCACCTTTGGATGTCGGTCAAACTCTGCAGCATGGCTGCATTCAGATGATGTTTCTCTTCCTGAGCCTTAATCAAGCTTCTCATGGTGGTGACGATGTCTGGAGGGGTTTCTTGAAATATTCCGTCATTAGACTCTGTCTCAATATTTCCCACTCGGGCATTTTCTCCCATAGCATCCTCCTCATGCTCATAGGGGTTCTGTGCATCGTCATACATGTCGTAGGTTCTCATGGCTGAGCCAAAACTCACTTCTTCAATCTACATTATGTGGAATGTTTCTTTTGATGTGACTATGATTCTGCAAAATGTGTTCATAAACAAAAAAAAATCAGTTGCATCCATTCACATGAATTTATACATTACTTACCTGCATTTGGAAAAATCCTATATTGGCATCTCTGACAAAACACAAAATTCTCTTTTCACAACAACGACTGTCAAAACAAAAAAAATCTCTTTATAAATTCACTGGCATTTTTCTCCTTTTTGGCCTCTGCAAATCCCACTTAAAAACCTATTGAAATTATATGTTTCGACGAATTTTCTATTTTTCCTCTGATCGGCAAAACTCTATTTTTTCTCCAGATGTTTCAATGTAACTCGCTGATTCCACCCGACACGTATCGACAAAAATCACCGTTCTCTTTCGATCAAAAAAACTCCGCCTTTAATCCGGACGTGTCGGCAAAAATCATAAAGCTCACTCGACACATCGGCAAACCTCTCCCTTTTCTTCTGATCACCAAAACTCACCAAAATTTTCTAACTTGCTGGAAAAACTCACCGAGTTCACCTGACACGTATCGAAAAAACTCATATTTTCTTGCCAATATGGAATTTTCGACACGGAGAAAAAAATTGGAAATTTTTTCTTCTTTCTTTCATCGACGAAAACTCAACTTTTTCACTCGACACGCATTAGTGAAACTTATTGAATTCACCCGACACCCATCAGTGAAAATTATTTAATTCGCTCGACATGCGTCAGCGAAACTCACCCATTTCACCAGACATGTCTATACTTAGAAAAATTTCAAAATTTTTTATGTTTTTTCTCTGTCATCGACGAAACTCGCCAAGTTTGACTGACAGGTGTCAGAGAAACTCATCCAACCCAGCTGACGTATCGACAAAACTCACCAAGTTTTGTCGATTTTTCAAACACTTACAAAAAATAAAAATAAAAAATATGTATCTTCCTTCTTTATTAGCTCAACTTAGCCTTTCATGCTGAAACGGTCACTGCAAGCCTAGTCGGCTTAACTCAACTAACTCAGCTGACAGGTGTCAGCTCAACTCGGCTAACTCAGCCAACATACAAATTTTTTAGACACTTTGAAAAAATTTGGAAATTTTTCTTTGACATCAGCTCAACTCAGCCTTTCACACCAACACCATCGGTGCAACTCAGCCTGTTGAGCCAACATGTATCGACGGACCTCGGCCAACTGAGCCGACGTTGAAAATTTCCAACAATTAGAGAAATTTTTGAAAATTTATCCTATCTTCTTATTTTCCTTTGTTGACTGGGGGGTAATCTAACCTCTGTCAACTGGTCATCTTAGCCCACTGAGGCCCAATACTATAACAATTGTTCTGATAACACACTGTCACGTCCCCTCCCCTCTACTCGATAGAGAGGAAGCGACTACAACTCTGATACGGGAAATCTAGCCCCATGAAACATAATAATAAAATGCATTGAACATAAAAGTATACGCAGATGCATAATACATGCAAATACACAGTGGAAGCAGATATCATTCAACATGTTCATAATAACTTATAAAACAAATACATTACAGAGTTAAACACAAGAAATACTTATCTTGAAAAGGAGTTGTCTCGCAACCAACTATGTCGCTGCAACGTTCCACCCAACCATAGGCCAGTGTGCTCATTAATCTCTCATCAGCACTGCCACCCCTGAGCTGGGCATGATTCCCACAAGGAATAAGGGAACAACAACAGGCTCACACATAGCCAATTAAATCAAAATTCAAGTAAGACAAAACTATATTTGGGTTTATCATGCTGCTAAGGAGGTGGAAAGGTTAAATTGATAATCTAGTGATCTCAACCACATAGCTATAGACACCTACACCAGATCTGGCTTGGCCTCCACAATACCCACACACCCAACACAAGGAAGCATCCCCTTCTATGCTACACAATCCCTCGGGCTATTCCTCCCCTTACATTGCTCTTCAAGGTGTGCATAGAGGAATAACCACCCCCCCTTGATATGTCTGTGAGGTTCCTTCCTTCACTAGGTTTATCAAGCCAGTTCTGACCCAAATACACTCCAAACTAGTTCATACCAAAACAAAGGCTGCACCCACAGCAAAATAAAAGTTCTAGGTTTGAGGAAAAATGTTTTACAACCAAAAACGGATTGGTAAAATGGGGAAATCAACCCCTGGGTGAGCAATTCCAATTCAGCAACGATTCTGGGAATTCCATGCGCAAAACCAACTATTATAAGCCCTAAAATCGTGAATCTCTGCTGGTCATTCTCTCAGCAACACAAAAACGGATTTTCTGGGCATGGAAAATGAGGAAAACAGTTGAACACGTGAAGGAGAAAAACACAGGAAGCTCTAGCTGTGTAAGAGATCCCAACGTGAATGAAGGATGGGTGAGGAAAAATGAAAGATGTGGATGAATAATGGGTGAGGAATGAATTTCTGGGCTCTTACTTGCCCAAGAAGCCAAAACATGTTTTTCCAAAATGGGTGGTCTTCCAATTCAAATTTGACCTCCATACCTTTCCCATCCCAAGGAAACAACTTCATCAACCAATTTCTGGTAGAAATAAATGATTGGCACAAAAAGACAAAATGGGTAGTTGATAGCTTTATGGGCTTTCCCTTTGACATTTTCCTTTTCCCCATTGGCTCATGGGTTTGAATATTTTCCCTCCCTATTCCTTGAGAAATCATGCCCCCATCTCTTTAAATGTTCCATTGACATAGCTAGTTGTGGGTATTTTAATTAAATTGAATATTTACATGATGTCCAAAATATACAGTGCCATCAGCTAGCATGATAACCATCGGAATTGATTTTAATTTCCGAAACGTAAAACACTAAATCGATGGTGGGTCCTTGGCCTTTAGCTCCACACCATGATTAAGTACAATATTTACATCATATATAATTTAATGCAAACAGGGTCAAAACCGGGGTGTTACACTTGCGTTCCTCTATCCGCATCTTATCGAAGATCAACAGTCACAAAGAATCCTAGAGGAGATCAATGGTGCGGAACGGTTGAGGGGGAAAGCTAAGTGCGGAAAGACATGTTGAGAAATGACACAATTTGGAAATCCTCTATCCGCATCCCATATCAGATCTATGATCAGGAAACAGTCTGGGACAAATATCAACGGCTTAGGATGAGTGCAGAAAGACGACTGCGGAAAATGATTGCAGAAAGCTAATAGTGTGGAAAGACATTTTGAGATCTATGGTCAGGAAAAATCCCAATATAAAATCAACCTCTTAGGGTTATTTCAGAAATAGAGACTGTGGAAGAACACAACTGAAAATCTAAATTGTAAATCGATTAACGAGAGCTTAGGAGATGCCCGCAGAAGATAAGCTCGTGTGAGATAGTCCACAGGGAGCTCGTAGAGGAGGAAAAGAATCCTGAAGGCCTAAAGAAAGAATATTCCAGTTCATAGGAATCCCGTAGGCATTGGTTAGACAAAGCCCATAATCAGAATTGAAGTTGAAGAATCCCGCAGCATGATTAGATGGAGAAGCTCACTAGAAAAACACAAAGGCTAGCATGCACATGAAGAACCCCGAGGATGACCAGGGAAGGTTAAATTAATTAGTTAATTTAACATTTAAATAGACTAAACATTAAAACAATAAGAAACAAAATTAATATCAATATCAAATATTTGAAGAGGTGTGTTGAGGCCTGGAAAATCGCAGGTAACAACAGTTAGGGATTCTCCCCAATAAATGTTCCCAACTATCCCGTTATTGTTTGGTATGGGAAATTTGTCCGGTTTACGGTTTGGCTACCGTAGGTCAAGTAATAAATTGAAACGTTTTACTAGTTACGGCTCAATCCACCGTGTATATTTTCAATTTTTTGTGTTTAAGTATGATGTGCAAGTGCCTATCTAAAAATGCAGATTGATATAAATAACGACGAGTGTCACAATGTGATGCGCAAGTTCTTACCTCTCGTCTTAACTCTCTCGCATCTAAACCACACACAGCAAGAAACTAAATTTAACTAACTAACCTATACCTAGGGAGAAAAATTATCAATTATCAATGAGTAATGTATTTCTGCGCATGCATTACGAAAAATTACAGATAGTTGATACTTATTTCAAACCACATGAACATCAATAGAAATATGAACAACAAGATAGCTTATTGTTTATGACAACCTTCATTACTCACAGTGCAAAATTTCATAGAATAAACTAGAGTGCATTCATAACATGAACATAGATTCAATGAGTTAGAACGATCTCACAGTTAATGGACATAAGCTAAAAATGAAATAGTTCACATTCAACTGATCCATAGCAAAACATTTGAAAAATTCCACCAAGATTTCTCCAGCAGGAAACTTGTAATTCTTTATTGCAAACAGAAATAGTTCTTCTTACAATATACTCTCACAAATGATCTGGGAAAAATTCCTCCTTTACATCTAAACTCTCCTTTATTTATACAAAAAAACAAAACCTTTGGGCTGCCCCTCGATGACCTTTGGGCTACCCCAACCTGTCAGTTCTAATTTTTTTGTCTTGTAGTATGTGCCCATAATTTATACAACATGTTATATTTTAAATTAAAAATTAAGAGCACTTTATGAAGAGGGACCAACTTTGTCACTGATGAGATTTTTCCAAGCCTGGGCCTCTACTATTATCGATCTACTCAATAATCTGTTGGTCTTTTTGAGATCTTGTTAATCTTAAACTTTTACTTTCTTATTTTATTTTCTTTATCTCTGCTTCCTCATTTCTCTTTCTTTCCTCCTCTTCCTTCCTTGTTGCTTCCTCCGCAGCTCTCTATCTTTCTTCTTCTTCATTCTTCAGCCAACTCTCTGTCATAAACACAGCATGTTCTTAGACCATTAGGATTTTACCAAAATAACAAAACTGTATCAATCTATTTACCTCCTCCATATGCATTCTGTAAAATAAACTATACACAGTATTAATGCATGAAAAGAAAGAATGACAAGGCAAAGAAATCCTGCAAGTTTGTGTCTTGAAATCCTCCAAGTCCACTATCCAAAACTAAAATCACAAGCCCGATAGAACAAACTCTTCATCCCAATCCAGGCCACATCTGGACTAACTCGAAATCCTTCGATGAAAGCATGAACCATAATAATGTAACCGCCAATCCTCAAAACACCGAACCCTAAACTGCGCTCTTCATCTCGGAAAAAACCTTGACTCGACCAAAACCCACGGAAAAAGGATAAAATACTGCTCTGCACGTATATAACCATCGGCAGTCGGAAACACTAGATGCTGGGAGAATATTCCTATTCACAACCGCAACGATGGACAGTGAACACACTACGGATCCCACGATGACATAAAACCATCGACGATCGACAACTCTAAAGCTATTAGCGTCGGAAACTCTACATACTATGGGTCGGAGCCTCAACTCTAAGCACATCCATAGTGTCGGTGATCAGAAGATCTAAAAGATAAAGGTTGGAAGTTGACAACACTAAACATCAGTGGAATAGTCCACTAGACAGCCACAACAGCGGGTGACAAACCAACTACAGGTCCTGGTAATCATAAAACCATCAGCGATCAGAAACTCTACACGCTACGGGCCGGCGAATCACACCTCAATATCTCTGCAGTGTCGGCGCTTCACAACTAAATGGTTCCGCAGTGTCGGCAATGCCAAGCACTATTATTGCGGTGATTGTGTATCGGTGATCAGAAGCATTAACAACTAACTCCCAAAATGCAGTATCGACGATATATAAAAGAACCATTCGACTTACTCTGTCGGCGATTGGAGAGACTAATCACTATAGCATCGAAACTTCAAACGACAACATTCTTCACAATGTCGGCAATAAAAAATTATTATTGTGACTAAAAAGGTATCAAAGCTCAGATGTCTAAGTCATCGACGATCGGAGAGACTAATCACTATAGGATCGACAATCGGAGAGACTAATCACTATAGCATCGGCGATCGAAAACACTATTCTCCGGGTCACTTATCAATTTTCCTCTGAAACATTCGCAACGTAGAAAACTAAAACTTCGACAGTGATAAAAAAAAATCATCGACAGTCAAAATAAAAAGTTTTGAGAAATAAGACAAAGGATATGAAGTGCATCGGCGAAAAATAGGACTAATCATCGGGACGTTCATTGTTTTCCTTCCGAAACGTTGGCACCATAGAAGACTAATGCCCAGATTCATTCTTCAACCGACTTTCGATATAGATAAATAAAATCATCGAAAAATAAAAAACATTAATAACTCTTCACAGGGCAATGGCAATACTAGATCATTTAACCTCTGAAACAGCAGAGAAAAAATAGTTAACGAAAAATCAAACATTAAGCGCCACAGTCTTCTATGTTTCCGACCTCAAAGATCAATTTAAGTGGAAAAAACTAGACTTCCAGGATAGATTTAAAGAAATCAAACAAAATTGGGCTAGATAAAATCGAAAGGAGGGTCCAAGCATTTAAAAATTTGGGAAAAAAGGTTGCAGCTGCAACAATTGGCGACTACCTGGTGAACACAGATCTCTGGGCAACTTCTTCTTTCAGCAACAGATTGTTTTGACAATGAATACTAAGATGCTGAATTCTTCTAAATGTCTGGATTTCCCAAATGGCAGATGTATGTACTTTAATCATTCATGATAATCCAATTCAGGGATAATGGGAACCAAGATTTCAAAGTCAAGATAGCTCTTTTGAGCCCAGGAATATGAGTTTAATTTTTACCTCTGTCTTCAAGTAGCTCCCAGCTTAGACACCACGGGATTGTAACATATGGTAAACAAAAATATTCGTTTGTTCCTCATTTCCATGCCATTTTGCACTTTTTTGGTTTTGGACTTTTTGTCCTTTCTGAGTCCTCCTGCATGCCTTCTGAATTTTTTATTCAGGCTCCTCTATCCATAGTGTCCTTTTGTGTGAGAGATGTATTTAATTTTCAGCTCACAAACGGAGAAGAACTTTGGCAATCTTGTACTCATATGGTTCAGTACTTTGTTTTGATACATATTGCTTTTCTTAGGAGATTTTTACTCTTATTTTCCTTTTGGCTTTCAATTCTTGGCATGGGATCATTTAAATATAATATATTGTTTACCATGCTTCCTCTCCATGGGTCTTTTGTTGTCACCCCCTAAGACATTTTTAAAAGTGAGATGGATGGAGCCTCGAAATGGTATTCTAGACCTTTTGATACTGAGTGATTTTACAAGGATTAAGTAGGACTTCAATGTGTTCATAGTCATTTAGGAAAACTATTGAACTAGAAGAAGTTCTTTCAAATAAATCAATAGTACACAGTCTTATAATCAAGGGTTTTAGTTAATCCAGAATTCTGATGAACTCCATGCAACCAAAAGTTTTCTTCTTTATTAAAATCAATCAAACCCTAACTAAAATAAACAAAAATAGAAAATCAAAACAAAACAAAGCAATCAGTTTATTTATGTACAAGACAACCAAGAAATAAAAATCAAGAAACATAAAGTTGGAGAACTAAACCACTAACTGGTAAGTCCTCTTCCCACCCCTGTAAATCTTGCAACTTGTGAGTTGAGGGGCTAGGCTTGACTGCAATTTGAAAAGGCCTACCCATTATCTAGCTCTACTGAACTTGAATTAAAAACTACATATGAAACTAAATCTACTATATTACAGTCAATCTCATCATCCCATGAAAATATAAGGAGATCGAGCTAGGTGTCAGGTGAACTGTTGGTTTCTTCAGCTTGGTAATTTCCCAGTTCCAATTCAATGAAGTAATTTCCCAACATAGAATTCACTAGTTCATTCTTTCCCTCCAACTGAGTAACATTGTACTTCATCTTAGTCTCTCTTAATATTTTTATCTGATTGGGACTTCCCCTACGAGGCAACCACAGATGTGACCAATCTAATGCAAAATATCCATCTAGCCTTGCTGACCAATCTCAACTCAAAACAAGTCCATAAACATCAGGTATGTCTGCTACTACAATATTGATGTACTAACATACCTTCTCATTTGCAGATAAGCGAATTAGAACATCTTCCATTTCTCCTATTACTTGTGACAGTTGTCGTGTCTAATTGAATAACCTACCAAGTGGATGGTTTAGGCTGTCCATTAATTCTCTTACAGACTAAAAGTGGCATAACATTGAATGATTCCCCTAAGTCTACTAAACATTTGTGCACATTATAGTTGAAAATCTCAAAAATTAGGAGAATGGTGGGGTTTTAAACTTAGACTTACCTCCCACACTTGCTTCAACAACTTCTTCTTCAGGTTGGTTGTCAGTGGGAAGCTCTTCTTCAGGTACTTCAAGTGCTTTTAACAATTTTTCTTTCTACTGAGGTACATACACATTTCAAATAATGAGATATTTTCCTTAGCCTTTTTAATATCTTCCAGAATATCATACCCCATCTTAGGTGCTTTGAGATTCTTCTTGACATTATCAGCCTTGTCTTCAATAGGCTTAACAGGCATGTTAATTTTCTTTGGGTCTTGACTTGAAATGGTAAATTCAGGTATTTTAATAGTTGTAGTGTTCTTCTGTACCTTCTTCATATTTTCTTGAAGTTTCTTGATCTCCGAAAGTATTGTATTGTCTTCTTTTAACAAACCCTGACTTCTTGTTGTCGCATTGGTTTCTGATGTTTCCTCTCGTTTCAGAGAACCTTCTTCTTCTGTATCAAACATTGAGACACAGTCCCATAAAACCAGAGTATCTTCCTCTTGTTTTTCTGTGGATTGATTATCTTTTTCTTCCTCCTTATCAGTTTCTGTTATTTTGGAGTCCAATAACTAATTCATTACCAACGTCATAGAATTTATCCATTGCGGGCAATTCTTCTCAAAATGAGGCTGTTGATGAAAGGTGCAAAAATTATCCATGCCTACATCAGTTAAACTCATTGCTGCAGGACTGTGTGGAGGAGGTTTAGATTGATTGTTGTCCTCCCTCTTTTTATAGTAAGGTTTATATGATTTGTAAGCTTCCTTTTCTAGATCTATCACTCTGTTGGATAGCTTCTGCATCATCTTCAACATCCCTTCAAAATCCTATGACCGCTCATCCTTAGGCTTAGTCAATAACAAAGGTTTCTTACCTCCAAAAAAAAATTCTTCCGACTGCACAGGATAATTTTCTATGCTCTCCATCTCAGCCTCTACCCTCTCAGCTTCTTCATAAGTTTCTGATAACATAGGTTTGACTGATATCTTGGAAAACATGGCCAAGTCAGGCCCTAGAGCTGAATTATAGTATTCAATCAGAGCTTTTTCAGATGGCTTATCAGCTGCAGTAAAAAAATTTAGGTAAGCAGCAAATCTTTGAGTGAAATTATGCACTTTTTCCTTCCTTTATTTCTTTAAAGCGCATAACCCTTTCATGAAAGCTGCATGAGTTTTCTAAACTGCATATTTACTTTTAAATATTCTCTCAAATCTGTCCTAGTATGTGATTGAATTTGCAAAAAGAGCAAAATACCATGAGGTTGCTGCTCCTTTCAGGGTGTGTGGAAACAATCTACAGACCACATCTTCATGCTGTCCTACTCGTAGTCCTTCTATAGCCAAGTAAAAACTTTGCAAATGATCATCTACTAGAATATTTTCACTTGGGTCAAACTTAGGCAACATTTTGTCAAAATATTGAGGTAAATCATGCAAGGGAACTACCAAGTTTAAAGGTGACCTAGCTTTCCAAGCAGGTGGTGGAGGTGGTTGGTTTGCATTTACATGAGCCATGATTTTGAGTGAAGAATGAGGTGATGACTAAACAGAGGTCCAACAAGGTCAACAGTAAGGTGAATCTGCACCCAATTTATTTAAAGGCTAGTCAACTTCTTGTAGGACTACTTCTACCAGCTCTTCAAGGTCTTCTACCAACACTGAATCTTCTAATTTAGGGTGATCTTTCTTCTGATATTCTCTTCTAGGTAAGATAGAAATGATAGGTAATCCTCCAATTTTTTTCACATAAGCCCTAGTAATTCTTCTCAAATCATCAACTACTTCATTATCAATAGAATACAGATGTTCTTTACCCTTCTCTTCAGGAGTTGGGTTGTGAAACAAACTACTTTCAGAATTTTCACTAGTGGAATAATTTCAAGGAAATGAGTTCCCTCGGCCAGCCATGCACAGGCATCCCTCCTTCTAGCGCCAAAAACTGTTGAGGCCTGGAAATTCACAGGTAACAACAGTTAGGTATTCTCCTCGATAAACGTTCCCAACTAGCCCATTATTGTTTGGTATGAGGAATCCATCCAGTTTACAGTTCGGCTACCGTAGGTCAAGTAATAAATTAAAACCTTTTACCAGTTACGACCCTGTCCACCATGTATATTTTTAATTTTTTGTGTTTAAGTATGATGTGCAAGTGCCCATCTAAAAATGTAGATTGATAGAGATAACAAGGAGTGTCACAATGTGTTGCACAGGTTCTTACCTCTCGTCTTAACTCTCTCGCATCTAAATCACACACAACAAGAAACTAAATTTAACTAACTAACCTATCCCTAGGGAGCAAAATTATCAATTATCAATGAGTAATGTATTTCTGCGCATACATTAAGAAAAATTACAGATAGCTAATACTTATTTCAAAACACATGAACATCAATAGAAATATGAACAACAAGATAGCTTATTGTTTATGACAACCTTCATTACTCACAGTGCAAAACTATCCACTATCCAAAACTAAAATCACAAGCCCGATAGAACAGACTCTTCATCTCAATCTAGGCCACATCTGGACTAAATCGAAATCCTCTGATGAAAGCATGAACCATAACAATGTAACTACCAATCCTCAAAGCACCAAACCCTAAACTGCGCTCTCCATCTCGAAAAAAACCTTGACTCGACCAAAACCCATGGAAAAAGGATAAAATACTACTCCGCACGGCGGTTGAAAGCACTAGATGTCAGGAGAATAGTCCTATTCACAGCCACAACGGTGGACAGTGAACACACTATGGATCCCGCGATAACATAAAATCATCGGCGGTCGGCAACTCTAAAGTTGTCGGCGTCAGAAACTCTACATACTACGGGTTAGAGCCTCAACTCTAAGCACATCCGCAGTGTCAGCGATCGAAAGCTCTAAAAGCTAAAGGTCGGCAGTTGACAACACTAAATGTAAGGGGAATAGTCCACTAGACAGCCGCAACAGTGGGCGACAAACCAACTGTGGGTCCCAGTAATCATAAAACCATCGGCAATCGAAAAATCTACACGCTACGGGTCGGTGAATCACACCTCAATATCTCTGCAGTGTCGGTGCTTCACAACTAAATGCTTATGTAGTGTCGACAAAGCCAAGCACTATTATTGCAGTGTATCGACGATCAGAAGCATTAACAGCTAACTCCCGCAACGCAGTATCGGCGAGATATAAAAGAACCATTCGACTTACTCTGTCGGCGATCGGAGAGACTAATCACTATAGCATCGAAACTTCAAACCATAACATTCTTTGCAATGTCAGTGATAAAAAAGTATTGTTGCGACTAAAAAGGTATCAGAGCTCAGATGTCTAAGTCATCGGCGATCGGAGAGACTAATCACTATAGCATCGACGATCGGAAACACTATTCTACGGGGCACTTATCAGTTTTCCTCCAAAACGTTGGCGACGTAGAGAAATAAAACTCCAACAGTGATAAAACAAAATCGTCGACAGTCAAAATAAAAAAATTTGAGAAATAAAACAAAGGAGATGAAGCGCATCGGAGAAAAACAGGACTAATCATCGGGACGTTTATTGTTTTCCTTCTGAAATCTCGGCAGCATAGAAGACTAATGCCCCAATTCATTCTTCAACCAACTTCCGACATCAATAAATAAAATCATCAAAAAATCAAAAACGTTAAGAACTCTTCACATGGCAACGGCAATACTAGATCATTTAACCTCCAAAACAATAGAGAAAAACAGTTAACAAAAAATAAAACATTAAGCTCCACAGTCTTCTATGTTTCTGACCTCAAAGATCAATTTAAGTGGAAAAAATTGGACTTCCAGGACAGATTTAAAGAAATCAAACAAACCTGGGCTAGATAAAATCAAAAGGAGGGTCCAAAATTTTAAAAATTTAGGAAAAAAGGTTGCAGCTGCAACAAGGTGCTAGGATGAAAGAACATGAGTTCGATCTGTAAGGTTGCAAAGGTTAAATGTTTAACAAAATTGTGGATTAAGGTTTTACCAAACTGAGTTTTTGAGAAGGTATGAAGACGAAAGGGTATGACTGGTTTGAAAAGGTACAATCAATAAAGAATGAAGAATGTATATATATAGCAGAAGTTTGAAGTGGACAAGGGATTCTATGGTTTAGGAGATAGAAGAAGAACTAGAGACCAGTAAGTATGACAGATATTGAGGGGAAAAGAAAGCTGGGAGATTAATGATAACATTTTAGGGTGGTAGGGTGGTAGGGTGGTGTTAGGGTAGGAAATAGGCCTAGAGGGGGTTGTTGCCTCCTTCAATCAGAAGCTGGTAACTAGGGTGTAGGAGAATCTTGTCAGTTGTAGTTGACAAAATAGGGTGTCGTAGCATCCTTTCGGTAGTAGTTGATAAACCATGGGGTCCTAGCCTCCTTCCAGTTGTAGCTGGTAAATAGGGTGGTGTACCATCCTTTCAGTAGTAGTTGATAAAACAGGGGGTCCTAACCTACTTTTAGTAGTTTCTAGTAAATAGGGTGTAATACCATCCTGTCTATAGAAGCAGGAAAAAATATTTGTAAATAATAATTTTGTAGTAATAGGAAGTATTGGTGGTTTACACAATTGGGGTTCCACGATAAAAATATGTGTTTTGTGTATCTTTTTATTATATTTTATATTAAAGGTTTTTAAGTAGTTAAA
>LPNX010905846.1:343823-385386 GCA_001517045.1 Pseudotsuga menziesii | reverse complement strand
ACTGATTCCCCCCCCCCCCCTCCCCTCTCAGTATTGACCAATATTCCAACACATCCCTCTTGGACCCATGAAATATGACTCATTTTGGAATATTAGGTCTATATATTCCTAATTATTTTCAAATAAGAAGGCATAAAAACCTCTTCCATATATGTAATAGGTAAGGGTTCCTTGAATCATAAATATATTTTGTGTTCATCTGTAGGCCCATACTCCTTGGGGAATATCATAATTTGTTGTACTAGCCAATGAGGAAACACTCCAAACTTAAGTCCTTGAGGTGAGACATGGCTACAAGAAGCTTGATGGTGGAGATTTGATTGTTATCCTTGACAATTTTTATGGGAACCTGCTTGGAGGGAAACTTTTTCATAGAGGCCACCAATGCATGGAAGGTTGTAACATCAAGTGAGGGAGTATTTCTTCCTCCAAGATCAATCACTTGGAGGGTTGGATTTAACAAAGGTAGCATAAATGGTGATTACGGATTGTAGCCATTTTGCCTTTTAAGGATGTCATTTTTATTTTCTTCTTGATGCTAACAACAATAAAAATGCAATTTTCATCTTCTAACTTAGGATTAATGACCTCGTTGTAGTAAAGCCTATTTTTGTTATTCTTGAACTCCTTATGACACCATAGTGTTTTTATTTTAAGTTAGCCACAATAATACTATTAATGGTGTTGATATTATGAAGAACATCCTCTTCTAGATGCCTCCTATAATGAAGTATATAATTAGTCCACCCTCTCTTTAGCTTTGCTTGACTTAAATCACTAATGTTTGATGTTATCATGGAAAACATATATTTCTTCAAGTTAACCAGCTTATACTTTTACTATAAGTACCTTATCACGACCTTATTCTTCATGGGTGGGAGACCAATGTATAAAACAAGAATATGGTATGAACATTACCTTTAATTATGATATTGCTATTATAATGATTTTGTATTTGTTCAATTTTTCTACAAGTCCTCTTTACAAATAATACAACCCTAAACTTCACAACCATATAAAAGCATTGGTATAATAAGGTTATCAAAGAAAAACTTATTTTTTCTTAGAACCATAACTCGATTTATTTGTACAATTATTTTTAAGACCAAAAATATCTTTCCAACCTCCACTAATCCTTCTTACAACATTAAAATTTTCCAATTTAGAATAGGAGGAATGAATTCCAAGATACTTATATGAAGGGACTTCTAGTACCTCCCATAAACTTAAGTTATGTGACACTCCTTCACATAATGACATGTTTTTTATATCACTATATTAGTGTTTATAGTCATCCCTAGTATAAGTTTTATAAAGAGTTTTAAAAGCTACTTTTCTAGGTGAGAAAGACCCATTGCTAAAAGAATAATGTCATCCAAAAAGGAGGAGGATACTAGCCATTTTAACTTGTCTATGTATACTCCAAAATGGTAAGGGACAGTGTAGATCCTTTATTGACCCCTATATTATAATTAATGTCTTTTAATCAACCCTCATTGCTTATAAATGGTAAAGGATTTTTTAATGAAATAACCAGCACAAATAAACCAGATTAGAGTAATACATGAATATAAAAATATATGATTGATAAGAGATAATATTACAATGAGAATGTTTGTATAAATACCCATACTCGGTGCCCTTTGGTAAAGAGGCATAACCTTTCATCAGGGTTCCTCTTCATTAAGTATTAGTTTATTTAATTATTTATTAATGTTTAATTATTAAACATATTTTGTTCATTACAAAAGCCTAAATATAATTTTTAAAAGCAACAAAATAAAACCTAACTTACCTTTATGGATCCCAATGCACTCATTTTACACTCATTTCTAAGTTTAAACTTGAAACTTCATTTTCTCTTGGACGAAAGTGACCGACGACAAGGAGATTGGATTGTGGGAAATGATCTTGGAGCGATTTCATCATTTCCCCAGACTGGAGTTATTTCCACACAACAAAATGGGAGACATCATCATTTCCCCACAACTATTGGAGTGATTTCATCATTTGCCCACAAGTGTTCGAGAGATTTCATCATTTCCCCACAAATGTTGAAGCGATTGGACAGTTTTAAGTAGCCTTCAACCATTTATTCATCAGAAGTAGGAGGTAGGAAAAACACTATTGTTGTTGTTTATATTTTTATAGTTTTGTGTGGTTGTGTTTTATTTCGTTCTACATGTTTTTAAGTTTTTCTTTGTTGTTTTAAAAAAAAATTGTCAATTGTTTTTTGTTTGTTTCTTTTTTTAATTATTAGACAGTATAAAATTCAAATTTTGATAAAAAAAACCCACCTTTGGACATATAATTAACCATGAACATTGAAAACCCTTTCTACAGGATACCAAATATTGTAAATTGCTCATAAAATCATAAAAAATGAGTCATTTCAACCATAGTAGTGGCAGAGGTTCATATATTGAAACCCAAGTACAGGGCCAAGTTAGAAGTGGGACATAGGTAGGAAGTGGGGGTGCAGACACTTCCATGTCTACATGCAATGTTTGTGTCCATCCTTTGCTTGGAATTTATTTTCGGGTTAAGAAACACCTTTTGGACATAGGTGGAAAGGGGGTCAATGTATGCACAAAATTAAAGATGATGTAAATATCTAGCCTTTTGAGGTTGCAAATGGTTGGAAATGAAAAGGTCGCCTCCTCTAGCCAAAATGTCTTGACCTGCGCTCACTACTAATGAAAATGTGTAGGTAGCTTCTAATTCCAAAAGGATATCTAGAAGTAAAAAATCCACTCTTATGCCTCCACCATATCCTACTACAACATTATCCACAAAGAAGGGATCTACTTCTTGTTCTTCTATAATAGGACCAACTAATATTACAGAGATGTATGGTAGGTTGAACCGTAATGATGTAGATGATTCCATTGGAAAATTCATTTTTTTCGAATGGAATTCCATTCCATGTTAGTTGCTCTCCTTATTATAAGGAGATGGTCCATGAAATTGCAACATTGGGACCTTCATATGTGCCACCAGGTGAAAATAAATTTGAGGAAATGATTTTAGGAAGGAAAGCGTCCAATATCACTATGCAAAAAGAAAAGATGAGACTGACAAGGGTGAGGGAAGGTTGCTCCATTGTTATGGATCGATGGAAAACATTTCCAAGCGCCCACTTATCAACATCATAGTTACATGCATAGGTGGGCCATTCTTTCTTAGTGTTATTGATTGTTTAGGAATGCAAAAAGATGCAAATTTTCAATTTGAGCTTCTTTGAGATGCTATAGAGGAGGTTGGGAATACCAATGTCATGCAGGTTGTGACAGATCCTGTGACATATGTGACAGCAGTGTGCATATCAACTGGGTTACTATTTCAGAGAATATACAAGAATATTTCGTGGACCCCTTGTTGTGTGCATGTGCTCAAAAATGCACTGAAATATTTAGTGGCTATCCTACTTGGTGTTAGCTATGAGATATGTGCATATGTTTATATGCAACCGCCACACATCCTTAGCCATTTGTAGGACTAACTCAAATAAGGAATTCCTCAAGCCCACGTGCACTAGATATGCATGTTATTATCTCTTATTGGAGAGGATGTTGGAGGTGCAATCAGCATTATAGGCCATGGATGTGACTCTCGATTAGAACAAGTGGATTGAATCCAATAAAAATGAAGGGAAGAAGGTCAAGCTTCAGGTATTGGATAATAATTGGTGGACAAATTGTAGTTATTGGTATTTTTCTTATTCCCTATAATTGAGGTCATGCGCTACAGGAACTCATATTCTCCTAGTCTTTGAGAAATATACGAGACTTTCGATAGCATGTTGGGTCAATTAAGGGTGGCCATTCATGAGAAAGAGTCATCCTCCGAGTTCTATACAGGACAGATTTGACCCATTATTTAGCATAGGTGGGATCAAATGAACACACCTTTGCACATACCAGTATATGCACTTGACCAAAATGGTATATTGAAAGGCCTGGTAGAATTATCCCCATTGATTATCCATATATCTAGAAGGGATTTCGAGTTTCCATTACAAAGATGTATGATGAAGATGAGGAAATTTTGCCTTGAAGACAATGGATTCATTTTGCATGTTTCAATGGTCCATTCAATAGCGATGATAAGAAGGAATTTCTTAAGGACTTAGTCCAAGACGACCCAAATGGTTGGTGGAGGATGCATGTGTATGATTCTCCAGAGACCCAATATCTTGTTAATCACTTATTGTCTCTTATTTCTAATTCCTCTGTAGTATAGAGTAAATGGTCTACATATAGCTTCATCTAATCTATCAAGAGGAATAGACTTACCTCTAAGAGAGCATAGAATATATTTGCAGTGCACAATTCCCTTTGTCTTTCGTATAGGAGGACACCAGAGTATCATATGGGACCAACAACACGTTGGCATGTGGATCTAGAGGATGATGCACAGATAAACAGGATGAGGATCGAATGAACACACCTTTGCACATGGCAGTATATGTGTTGATGTATTTGTAACTTCGGAATGTATTCACTTGTATATTTCATATATTGTATTTCATTGGTCCCTGATGTTCCTATCGGGAGATTCATTAATGTAATCAAGTCAAGTAAAGTCATAGAGATTAACCCTCCTTTGTAAGTCTGGGGTAAATTCCCCACAGTTGTGGGTCACTAGGGTTATTAGACTCTCCTAGAGAAGTTGGCCCTGGTAAGTAATTGTCAAGTCGGAAACTAGTATAAATAGAGATTGAGCCTCTCTATTTGTCACACACACTAACCCAACTACAACACATAGGTGAGAGAGAAGAAGCTCGCTGAAGTGAGAGAGAAAACAGTTGTTGGAGAACATATTTTTGTCTTTGGGTTTTACTATTTCCATTAGTGCTCATTCTATCTCTGAGGAAGTTGTGGGGTT
Organism: Pseudotsuga menziesii; assembly: GCA_001517045.1. Taxonomy (NCBI): domain Eukaryota; kingdom Viridiplantae; phylum Streptophyta; class Pinopsida; order Pinales; family Pinaceae; genus Pseudotsuga; species Pseudotsuga menziesii. The sequence goes on along the minus strand of LPNX010905846.1, from coordinate 380,499 downwards.
TTCCCCTTTATGGTTTCCCCGAGGAAAATCTTTGTCTATTGTCTCTTATGATTGATTTTTGTGCATGGTGTTCTCTCAGATAAGATCCTAAGATCATATTGCTTAAATCATAAAAATATAACATGGTATCAAAGCTAACCTGAGAAGAAGACACTATGCAGCTGCAGAAGCTAGATATTATTACATTTTGGGTCTCTCTCCACATATCATCAGCAAAAGGAGGCTAGGATAACTCTTCAATGAAGGGTGCATCTTCCTGTCGAAACAGAATTTGATTCCGAGCATTTTCAGTTTTTGACCTACCACTGCAGCGGCAATTAGGGATTTTCATAGAATTGGAATTTTTGAGTGAGCCCACCATAGGATTTCTATCCTCATCAAAATCAAAGTTTAGAGACCAAGTTCAAAGTTTTTGGTTGAGTAAAACTCCGATAAAATAAAACCCTAGTTTGACCCTGAGCCTGAAAAACCCTAAAATACTAAAACTGGTAGTTTTGGTACATTCGCTATATCTCGAGATTGAAGAAGAATAAGGAGTTGAACTTTTCATTGGCCAAAGATACAATACAGATGTACCATGTGTAAAACTTTCATCCTCATATTCGCTATATCCTGGGAGATAGGATTCCTCCAAATCAAGGTTCCATCCTCTTCTAGGATTCATCCCTAAATAGGACACCTAGGGAGAATTACTATATCTCGGGCTACGAAGGTCCAAATTCAATTTATACAGATTTTCCAAATAGGGAACGGACTATAATTTTTGTGGTAAAAGTTTTAGACCCCGAAGGTGAAACAGTTACACGTGACAGTCTGTACAAGTTAGCTATATTGAACAGTCTTGAAATACGTCACCTTGGGAAACATCTCATAAGTCCCAATTGGTGAAACCAATTCTACTCAAAACTATGGTGTTGGAAAGAGGACAGACGAGGACACCTCATTAAGAAATTGCAGACACAGAGAAGTAGTACTTTCAGAGATATCGCAGAAACAATATCAGGAATTTCTACAGAGGAAATTAACTAGGGCTTCCTGTTCCGGGAGCTTCCCTCCACTGTTTTCAGAAAAGGAGTACTTTAGACAGCTCGCCTTGAAGAGGCCCATCTTTCTATCCAATAATATCTGAAAGATTCCAAGTTCTGAAAATTAGGGTTTCTCTGACAAACCCTAGATCAGCCAGCTTCAGAACCAGGACGGACACCTCAAATCGGTAAGCTCTAATCTTTTGCTATTTACATTTGAGGTTCTCATTTCAAAATAACCTGTCACACTAGCTTGATGACAAGCTTGGTGAAGATGAAAATTTTCGAACATGGAAGTATAAGTTTTCACTGGTTCTTCAATAAAATGAGTTGGAAACCTACATAAGTGGAGAGGTTCCAGTTCCAGAGGGAGATGAGTCTAAGGCCTTACACAAGAAGAACTTGATCAAGGCCAAGAGGATTATTGCAGATTCAATCAAGGATCACCTCATACCACAAGTTTCCTCCCTAAATACACCTAAAGGGATGTTTTATTTCTTGACCAAGCCATTTTGAAGGGAAGAATATAAATCAGAAGAAGTAATATAGGAACTTTGTGATCCTTGCAGAAATTGAATTTGATAAGTGTTTCAATAAAGAAGTTATAAGAGCCACAGGGAGATGAGGCTAAGGCTAGATCCAAGAGAATCATTGCAGATTCGATTACAGATCATCTCATCCCTCACTTGTCATCCTTGAAGACACCAAAAGGAATTGTTTGATGCTATGACGAAGCAATCAAAGAAGAATGAGATATTGTTATTACCACCTTAAATGGCCTCCCAGGATCATGGGATTCATTCATTTGAGGAATGTGTGCCAAAAGGAAGTGATTACCTTTAGCAGACTCTAGGAAGAGTGCACACAAGAAGCTTGACCCATAATAAGAGAAAAGAATATTGGACCAACTGAAGATCAAGCTCTCATGATTCAAAAAAAAAATATACCTCAAGTGATGAGAAATATGAAGAACTAAATTCTTGAAGAACCTCTTATCCATCTTTCTATTTGGATAAGAAATGATGCTATTATGAATGAAGAATATGATGAAGCTGAAAGAAGGAGTCTACCCATGAAAAAATAAAGATAAGTATTCAATTTTCATTTCATGATATTGTTTTGTTATGCATTTGTTTATATTCAGTTGATGTGTTATGCATGATAGAATGTTTGCATTAATGAAAGTATATTACTAATATGCATGTGATGGGTAAGTAGCTCATGGTGATATACAACTCTCCATTGCTATTTATCTAGAATTAAAACCTCTTTTATGACATATTGGATTAGTGCACAATCTCAATGATGTCATGGTAGAGATGGAAGGAATCTACAAATTTTCCGTAAGATATGGATGAATGTTGTATTGGCTAAAATAGTTGCATGATCATATATTTATGCATAAGAATTTGCCATTATGAATATGACTTATGAAATGTTTCTAACCATACAACTACTGCATTTGACTTGTAGGAAATATCGCGTATAATCGCCTACAAGAAAATAAGGATGAGACTTGTTCCGAAGAACAAGTAGTGACAATTCAAGAAATAATCCAAAATGAAGAATGATGACTAGAATGCGATCTCGAAGACCTGAAGGGAATTCGTAGTATCTTCCATATGGATCTACAAGTTCCATCATGCAGTAGATGGCAACATCATGAGATACAAGGAAAGAATCATAGCACGAGGCTTCTCACGGAAAGAAGGCATAGACTACAAAGAGACATTTCCAGCCACTAGAAGTTAAGACACATGACATGAAGAATCATGTGTACAAATGAAATAAATCCTTGTATGAGTTTAGAAGGCACCCATGGGATAACACATACATGAGGAGCTTGAAGTGTGAATATCTTAACCTTTGCTACAAGGTTGAAGATGAAATCCTATCAAGGATGACAAGATCATAGATGGGTGCGAGAAGAACGTCTTTAAGATAGAGGATCTTGGTATCCAATAACCCTAGATGGATACATAGAATATTAGTAGCATAGGAAGCTACTTGTCACTCCAATACAGAATACATAGAGTATGAAAGGCAGAAGGAGAATGATGCTCCACTTCAGAGGGAGTGACTACAGAATATCCTGAGGTTCGACATGATACGATGGGATGGACAACTTACTAATGGCTCTAGGCTTTACTGAGAGTAAAGAGGATTCCAACCTTTACTTCAAGGTTGAAGGTGGAATACCAGTGATGCTCCTGTTATATGTTCCTAACGAAAAAGATGAACTCATTAAATTTGCAAGAAGGAGACTTGCTTCCGAGTTCGAGATGAAGGACTTCGATATGATGCACTACTTTCTGGGCATGGAGGTGTGGCAGAATGCAGATGGAATCTTCATGGGACAAGGGAAGTATGAAGTAGAGATCCTGAAGAGGTTCGGGATGATGGACTGCATGAACATGGCCATACCTATGGCATCGATCATGAAGTTATTGAGTGATGCTTCATCAGAGTTGGTTGATGCTACGATGTATCGTCAAATGATTGGATCCTTGATGTACCTGACAAACACGAGATTGGATATTTGCTTTGCTATGAACACATTGAGCTAGTTCCTGATAGATCCAAGACATGTTCGCCGTATGTTTGCAAAGCATGCAGTGAGGTACCTAAAGGGTACAGTTGACTATGGGATCAAGTATGAAGTGAATCAGAAGATTAACCTGGAGGGTTATGTGGATTCGTATTAGGCAGTGCCATTGATAGGAAGATCACTTTGAGGCGCTGCTTTAGTATGGGATCAGATGTGATCTCTTGGTTTAGCTGGAAGAAGTCATGCATGGCACTGAGTACAACCATGGAAAAATATGCTTCCACTTGCTCAACTACTTGGGAGAGAGGAGCAGTGAAGCTCCAGTATGTGATCCAAATCAAGATCTCTCGAAAGAGGGAGTTATAGCATAGCCAGTGAGATAGGTTGTCTGAGCATAAAATCCTGGTGAAGCTCGTAGGTGGCTCAGACGTAAATGGTCTTGTAGGTTGTCCTTGGATGTAATCAGTCCTGGAGAAGCTCGCAGGTTATCGTTGGATGTAATCAACCTCAATGTGATTCTATGCTAGAAATGGCCATAATGAAGTTTGAGTACTTCAGGGAGAAGCTTGGTGTTCTCCATATCAAGGTTCCCTCCAAGGGGAAGTGATGAGTCTGAGAGCCTTTTCGACATGGTGGCAGGCTGGGCCTCCCATGGTCAGATGTAATGGTAGAGCCCTTCTGACATGGTGGTAGGATTGGTTCCTCCCATGGTCAGATGTAAGTGCAGAGCCTTTCCCTGGATAGTAGATGGTGTGTCCTACCATGCCAATGGATGTAAGTGCATGGCCTTTCCTCAAATGGTAGATGGTGTGTCCTACCATGCAGGTGGATGTAAGTGTTGTTCCTTTCCTCAGATGGTAGATGGTGTGTCCTACCATGCCGAAGGATGTAAGTGCTGGGCCTTTCTGACTGGGTCAAATATAAGTGCTAGGCCTTTCTGACTGGGTCAGATGTAAGTGTTGGGCCTTTCCTCAGATGGTAGATACCATGCCGAAGGATGTAAGTGCTATGCCTTTTTCTCGGATGGTAGGTACCATACTAGATGATGTAAGTGCTGGGCCTTTCTGACATGGTGACGGGTTGGGCCTCCCATGGTCATATATAAGTGTTGGGTGGGCCTTTCTGACATGGATGCTGGATTTTTTTCTCCCATGGTCAGATATAAGTGTTGAAGAATATGAATACCTACATGGAGGCTAGGACTAAAACCAACATGAAAAATGGATGTATCTATAGAAATTACTGTGACAAGTAGAATTGAGAGATAGCACCATTTAATCGAGATAGCGTAGCAATGATGATGTTGATCCAATGATGATCCAGATTTGATGATGATCTAGTGATGATCCAGCTTTGATGATGATCCAGAGAAGAACACTTGTGCTGATGAATTGTGTCAAGAGAATACCTTCCTAGTTAAGAGGGAGTGTTGATGTATTTGTAACTTCGAAATATATTCACTTGTATATTTCATATATTGTATTTCATTGGTCCCTAATGTTCCTATCGGGAGATTCATTAATGTAATCAAGTCATGTAAAGTCATAGAGATTAACCCTCCTTTGTAAGTCAGGGGTAAAGTCCCAACAGTTGTGGGGAACTAGGGTTATTAGACTCTCCTAAAGAAGTCGGCCCTGGTAAGTAATTGTCAAGTCGAAAACTAGTATAAATAGAGAGTGAGCCTTTCTATTTGTCACACACACTCACCCAGCTATAGCGCATAGGTGAGAGAGAAGAAGCTTGTTATACTGAAATCTCGTCACCCTCATGTTATGAGATAGGAATTCCCTTGACTTCTCTAATCCCTCAAAGTTTTCCCTAGAGAAATGAAGGAAGATATTAACCCCTTGCAATTTTTCCTTATTTTGAGCTGGTAACGCTCTTCTCCCATTGAAAAAAAACGTTACCCAAGTCAGCACCGCTCCTGATACATGGGAAATAAGTTGTGTCGTCGCTCTTTCCCTCGCTACAAGAAGAATTACCCCCTTAACACCGCCTGTTTTCTTCATTGGAGGAGCAGTTCTCGAGTTTTCAAGGCAAAAAGAGAAGCTTCAAGAGGATTCTTGAAGCTAACCTCTATGGAGCCTCATCCCTTTGGTTTAGGAACCAGCTAGAGCTCGAGGTCCTCCCTTTGTGGATATAATCTCCACCTCACCCATGAGATCCTCAACCATACATATCCTCCCATGCCTTTAAATATTGGCTCACCCCCCATGGGAAAGAGGACGAAGAATTGTGTTCCATACCTAAACTCTGTAAAAATCATTCTTGAGTCTTTGGAGGCAAGGTGAAGTTAGAGGCAAGGAACCATTGGAAGGAACTCTCAACACCATTGCATGAAGGTCGTAGTTTCTCCAATCATTTATTAATAAATAATGTATTTTCTTTCCCATATTTACTATTTCATATGTATGTATTGCTTGATTCCTTGGTCACAAGCATAGATCTAGTTGATTATATTGTATTCTATCATGTTTTCTTTGTTGTCTTCCATCTTTTACAGGTTCTTCTACAGTAAGCTTCAAGGATAGCGAGGAAAACCTTTGAGAAAAGTATTATGGAATCATACTCCAGTGATGAACTAGATCTAGGGAGACTCTAGCATTATGTGTTTGTGTTTTGTTCTAGACCCGAACCATTCAGATATAGGGAACCAGCTCTTGTCCGCAAGATGTGTGTATTTCCGGCTAACAAAATTGGCAACTCCGCTAGGGACTACTTTGAATTCTAAATCATTGGTAAGTTGAAACCTCCACCTTTTTTTTCAATTTCTAGATCTACTTTTCCAATTGATATATCTATATATCTGCTTTGAATTTGATTGATTTGCCTCTATCTTCCTTTGGATATTTATATTTTTGGTTCACTGGGTTTTCTGGTGATTGTTTGGGTTCATTCTTTGGATTGTAGCTTACTTTTCTGTTACTTTTTATTTTTCAAATCACCATCTCGGCACCACGCTTGAGCTGTGTTACAAGTGCGGTTATGGAGCTGTCACTTCCTTTTCCCTGTTATAATAGAGCGGTGCCACCGCTCTGTTTCTATGTGAAAGAAACGGTACTGGAGCTGGTAACGCCCTGGTGTGGACCAGAGGAACAACTTCTATCCATAGAAGGTGCAAAATTCCTAGCAACAAATCTGGCGACCACACTGGGGAAGAGCTTCAGCTGATATGATCTTCCTTAGTCTTTTCAAAAACACTTGTCTAAAATCCAATCTCTCTTTCTTCATCAGTTCAATCAGATACACTAGTTGATCTAGTGGTTATTGATTTGGTATCTTCAGATCTGAGTTTTTTAACTTTTTTTGCTCTTAAATATTGTTAATTTCTTATTTTAATGCCAGTTCCATAGTGATTTAACTTTGCTTTTTCACCTTTTTTTTTGTTTTGGATATCTACAGGGAACTGCGTATGAACAGTAGGAAATAAGCGGTGCCTCCACCTGAACTCAGTTACTAGGGAGTGGTTCTACCGCCTGTAAGTAGAAATCAAGAAGCGGTGCTCAAGCAGAACCGCTCTGTCAGTGACCCTCTAGAAGCAGTGCCAAGTAGGTCTTTCCAGACTTGGTTTTTCAAAGTTTTTTGCAAATATTTTGGTTGTCTTGCTTTCAGTTTTGAGTGTCTGGGTTTGTATTGAAGAGATCTGCGTGCTTGAGTGTTAAATTTGGTGTGGTAAAAGGATTTTTTTGTTAAATAAAATAGCTAGGATAGATTCATCTTTTGAAAGGCTTGTTTGCTTGATTTTGAGTTTTTCAAAAGGAATGTTGTTTGAGAGCTTAGCATCAGTTAGATCTCAGTATTTTTGTTAGACAAATATGAAAAGAAAGACTTGCTTGAATGATAGCTTGTTTCATTTTTCATTGAAAGTTTGTGAAGGACTTCTCTTTGCTTTGAAAAAAGAAAATTTTTTGTTAAGAGTTGTTTATATTTTTGTTGGAGGACGAATTATTGGACCTCTGATTAGCCTCATCATCTTTTTGATTTCCATCTTTCTTCTTTTTTATTTTATATGTTGATCTCATCAAAAGAAAAATATTAGTGCTTTTAAGTTAGATCTTTCTAGTTTTTAAAGAAAAAATTGAACAAATGTTGATTATACCTTTGAGTGTGTTTTGTCTTTCTTCTTAGAAAAAGAGATCTTACCCTACTTTACTTGCTTTCAAAATTAGTTTGAAGTTTGTTGCTTGTTCTCTTTCTTGGAAAAAGTTTGGTTTAGTATAGTTGTTTGGGAAATTTTTAGTTTCAAAACGAAAATTAAAAAGAAAAATACTCTCTACTTCCCATAGGTAGGCATGTGTTGAAAAGAAAAGTGAAATTATCTGCATTTCATATTTGCATGCCTTTACATTTCTGTCAAAATATCATGCACTCACCTAACCGCTCAAGATAAAATTAACGGTAGTTATAGGTCAAAAATTGTATTGAAATTTGAGTGATAATTTAGTGACGTGTTCGGGCGTCGTAAAACATAGGAGTTGTCGTTAATTTGTCTGCACTACAAGCCGGGAATCACGCGGTTCTTCCACGTACCATCAGTATATCGAACGGCCTTTCACGTACCCTGGAGGTATACAGAAAGGTACTTCACGTACTTGTTTGTATATCAGAAGGCCCCTTGTGAATGGTTGTGCATTAGACAACACTACTACCAATTTGAGCTCTCACGTACCTTGTGTATATCGGGAGACCCTACTAGGATTCCTTATCCAACTGAGAAGAACCACATCAATCCATCAAATATTGTATTATAGGTGTTTATAGCTTCTAGAGAAAGTCTTCCAACTTTATCATGAACTATTTTTTTCTGGATCTGAACCATTTAGACCAGAGAAACAGCTTCTGTCCGCAGAAGGTGCAAAATTCCTAGCAACAAATCTGGCGACCATACTGGGGACTAATTCGAATTCTGAATCATTGGTAAGTTAAAACCTCCACCTTCATTTTCAATTTCTATATCTACTTTTCCAATTGATATATCTGTAGATCTGGTTTGAATTTGATTCATTTTCCTCTGTCTTCCTTTGGATCTTTATATTTTTTGTTCACTATGTTTTCTGGTGATTGTTTGAGTTCATTATTGGACTGTAGCTTAATTTTATGTTGCTTTTTATTTTTCAAATCGCCATCTCGGGCACCACTCCTGAGTTGTGTTATAAGTGTGGTTCTAGAGCTGTCACCTCCTTTTCCCTGTTAGAATAGAGCGGTGCCACCGCTATGTTTATGTGTGAAAGAAGCGATGATGGAGATGGTAATGCCTTGGTGTGGACCTAATAGAAGCGGTGCCACCACTCTGTTTCTATGTACAAGAAGCAGTGCTCAGGATGGTAACGCCCTATTCAACACCTGCAAAAGCGGTGCCAGGTATTCTTCTTAGCCATGTTTGGTATTTGATTCTAAAATGCTTCTTTTGGTATTTGAGATGCATGCTTCATATTGTTACAGTTTTTTTTGAACTATGCGATTCATTTTTAAACAGAAAACTCAAAAAAAAATCAGAAAATTTTAAAAAAACGAGCCCAAAAAATTTACTGAGGACTCACGCCCCTGGACCCCCCTTACGCATGTATGATATCATAGGTCTTTTCAAGAATTATGATTAAGGTTGGTCTTTAAAGATTCATATTTGTATTTGAATAGAACTTGGTTTTGTTAGATCTCTTATTTTTATCTTCTTTGATAGAACAAGAAAATATTCATTCCAGTTTTTCTTCATTTGTTATACATGATTTTTGTATGGTTTTTCCTTTTTTCAAAAATTGTGACAAAATCCATATAAAATTTATTGTAGAATGTTGCTTTTAGTTCATTCTCACTTTAGTTGAAAAATCTAAACACTTTTGTATAAAGTTGTAACAGTCTTTTCTTGCTTTTCATTAGAGATCTCACTTCTTTTTCAGTTCAAAAGAGAAGATTGTGTTTGTTTCAGTTAGGAAAGGACCATATAATCAAGTGTCTTTTATTTTTCTATGGGATTTATTCTATGCTTCAAATTAATTGAACCTCTCTCTCCCTTCCTTAAGTAGGGCATACTTTGAAAGTGAAAGTGAAATTTTTCACATCATACTACATGGTTTTAATTTTTATGTCCTCACCTCATGCATCCACCTAACCATTCAAGATAAAATTAAGCGCTAGCTTAGGTTTAAAATTTTTAGCAATTTGTGTGATAGGTTAGTGACGTGTTCGGGCATCGTAAAACGTAAGATTTTCTGTTATTTTCCTGCACTACAACCCAAGACTCGTGCGGTTCTTCCATGTACCATCGGTATATCAAATGGCCTTTCACATACCCTTGAGGTATATAGAAAGGTACTTCATGTACTCGATTGTATATCGGAAGGCCCCTTGTGGATGGTTGTGCATTAGATAGCACTACTACTGATTTGAGATCCCACGTACCTTGCGTATATCGGGAGACACTTTTAGGAATCCTAAGACCATCTGATTTAACCCTTTAGATGTCTTGGCATCACACTAGTTGTGAAGCCTTGATAATCCCGTGAGGTTCCAGACCTTTGATCTACTCCTCTCACATATTTTTCTTGCTTCTTTAGTTTGAGTAGTGCTTGTTGCCTGTACAATTAGTATTTTTTAGAAGAGAGAGATAGTTTTGTTACATAGTTATGGCGTCGCCTTCCAGGACTACCAACCAAGAGACTCCTTTACCAAGCATGTCTTTTGTGTTCCCTCCGTATGGGGATGTTGGTCCTCCTCTCATGGCTACGTTAAGCCTTCCTGGATTGAATATTGGATTACATGTTTGGTTATTCTCCAGTCCATTTATCCAATGTACACCAGTTGCTTCTAATCCTAATCCTTCATCACAAGAGCATCAACCTCATGTTGATCCCTCTCCTTCTTCATCAGATGTCCCTTCTCCCATTTCTCCCTCTTCGCCTATTGAAAGTTGTAGTACTAATAGTCAAGTGGATAAGAAGAAGAAGGAAAGGAAGATTAAGAAGAAGAAAAACAAACAAAAAACGAAGTCTCAACCAATTACTCCTCTGAGTGTGGAGAGTGTTGATCTGCACACCCAAAGACCGCATAAGCCCAAATTCCCTTACAGGATTTGCAATGGTGATCACCTTCTGAAATATTGTCATGGTCTAGCCCTAGTTTTAGAAGAGTGGTCTAAGGTTTCTTGGTAGCCGATTTCATCAGCCTCTGACCACCATACTGATGACCCCCCCTCAACCAGTGACTCTGTGGTTAAGATATAAAGGGTAAAGTCATAAATCCTTGCTTGCTCTGTAAGGAAATGCACTTTAATTACCTTTGTCCTTGCATGGATGAAGCTTCTAAGTTGTTGGAAGATATTATTGTTTATCATCAACGAATTCCAACAAGTTATCATAGGTTGTCTCTTCAACCCCCACTGGTTGACCAAGTGGTTGATTTGATTTCATCTGTGGTTGATCCCACTCTTCCTTCAGAGAGTGAAGTTAAATTGGTCAAGTCAATGTCATATCCACCCGATCCCACTCTTTCATCAAAGAGTGTTAATACTGAAGTAGTCGCTTTGATCAAATATTCATCTTGTTCTTCTCTTCCCATAGAGAATGAACTGAATCCTGCTGAAGTTTTTATGCTTCATTCTGATTGTTCTCGATAAGAGCAAATTTTGTCTCTTTCAACAAAACCCTCTCCAAGTAATGAGGTTATTTCCTTTGACTGAAGTAACCTAATAGAGTCTTGTATTCATTCGAGTGTTCCTTTCCAGATAGTTTTGAATGTTACTTCTAGGAGGATGCTTCACACTATTGTTGACGACAGGGCTTCTGTTAGAATTCTATCCTTAACTGCTTGGCAAGCTTTAGGTTCTCCTCAGCTTGTGTCAGCCATTGATTAGATACTGGATATTAATCGAAGACCTACTGCACCTTTAGGAATCCTTCCTCATTTTCCTATTACATTAGGAGGGAAAACTGTCTGTATTGATGTTATGGTGGTCCAAGGTCCTTTAGATTTCAATCTGCTCCTTGGACATGATTATGTTTACGCCATGAAATCTATAGTGTCCACACTCTTTAGAGTTATGCATTTTCCCCATGATGGGAAGATCGTGACCATTGATCAGCTTTCCTTTGTTACACCTAACCATCGCATCACTCCTATTCATCATAATTCCCTGAATGTGCCACATGTTCTTGTGGTTCCTTCCCCTTCTAGTTAGCTTCTTCCCATCATAGGTAAAATTGGGGGCATGGCTCCAGCCTCTAGACATCATACTGTAGTTAAGCCGCTAGATTTTATGGAAAGAGGGGGAAACCTACCAACCTCTGGATATCATGTTGGGTAGAAGAAGGTTTGTGAGCATGGTTCCTTTTTCTGTGTCAAGCTCATTAAAAAATGAAATAGACGTTGCGAGCATAGTTCTTTTTCTGTGTCAAGCTCGTTAAAAAATGAAACAGGTTCTTGAGAAAAGTTCCCATTCTATGTCAAACTTGTTAAAAAATGAAATGGATTTCCTCAAGCATAGTTTACCTTTTGGTTTCAAGCTTGCATAAAAATGAGACCATTCCTCAACATAGTTCATTTTATATTTCAAGCTCGTTAAAAAATGAAGTAGGTTTCCTTAAGCATAATTTACCTTCTGGTTTCAAGCTTTCATAAAAATGAAACCATGTTTCAAGCATAGTTATTTTCTGTTTCAAGCTTGTGTAAAATTGAAACAGGTCATTTTGAGCATAGTTCTTTTTTTGTTACAAACTCGTGAAAAAATGAAGCAAATACCCTGAGCATTATTCCAACTGATATTTGAGCTCATTAAATATAGTAAGATGGTGTTGAGCTTACTTTTCATTTTCCATGCTTTGGTTAAAACATGAAAACTAGGTTTGAGCTTACTTTATCACTTTTTCGTGCTCTGGATTCAGACATGAAAAAGGTTTTGAGCGCCTTTTATACCTTCAGCGTGCTCGTTAAAAACTTAGTGAATAGGTATCGAGTGTAATTTTACTATTTTTCAGACTCATTAAAATTGGATCATGAAAAAATAAACCCTTAATGGAGTCTTCTTTAAGCTCTTTTCGGAATCTTAGAATAGGAAAAGATCATTGAGTGAACTTGTCTTCTTCACGCTCATGAAAGGACCTGAAGAGTCGTCTTTCTGGTGATAGTTTACCCCTTTTTCAGACCAATGGGCACTACTTATGAATGTGGAAATTGAACCCAGTGATACATTAATTTTACTCACAACAATTAACAATTGATCATGCAAAATCACTCACAAAAGAGACTAAAATTGGAGCTGAACACTAAACTGTATTAACTCATTGTACAATAGCCAACCCTATAACATAATAGGTTGCTAAATAAATAACATACATCAGGGATTCGAATGCATGAGGATCAATTCGAATCTAGCATAAAGCAGGCTTACTAAAATTAAGCAAATCCCCCATATGTGTAAAAAGTTGATCCCAAATCTATCATGGAGCTCACGAATTAGAAAAATGGCTTAGGAAAGCTAAAGAGTGATGGAATGAAAATTCATACATGCTTTTCCAAGGAGAAAATAGTGGAGGATGAAGAGGACAAAAAACTAGTTCACCTCACCTAGTCTAGCTTTCCCATTTGCCTTAAAACACTGAAAAAGCAGGCAATAAAGCAGAAAAAGCAGAAGGGCGCATAGGAGACCAGGAATAAATCAGAATTGATTCCTTGAGGTTTCCCAAGTGCTACATGAGTCAAATAAGGCAATTTTGACCACTATGGATAGGCAAAAGACAACTTGCACAAGGTGGGACACATGAACTAGGCAAATAAGACAAAAATAATTAAATTAATGTCTAAGGTAGTAAACTATGGGTTGATTATTCTAACACCCCCCCTTAAGCCTGACTTATGAGTAATATATCAGAAAATTATAGGGCCTAGAAACAAGGCTTAGTCACCCTTTACATATTGCATGTCCATTTAAACAAGGAAAGAGGCAAAACCAACTTGGGAAAATCCTCCCTTAAACATGGACTGTAAAACAAAATTTTGGAATCTTATCTTCACTCATGCTTCACAGCATGATCAGCAATCCCCAGTAGTGATTTTAGATTGCTGAAGGTCTTCTCACAAAATTCTTTGGTGAATATATCAGCTACTTGTTCTGAATAAGAACAGAAGAGTAGGTGAATGGTGCCATCATGCACAAGCTCTCTGATGTAGTGCATATGGATCTCAATGTGTTTGGTTCTCTGCTTCTGAACTAGATCTTTGCAGATTCAAATGGTACTCTGGTTATCACAGTAGATGGTAGTTGATTACTCTGATTCGAAACCACACTCTCCAAGTAATCCCTGCAACCATAAACATTGAGTTGTTGCATTAACAACTCCTCTGTACTCTGCTTCTGTAGATGAGAGTGCAATGGCACTCTGTTTCTTGCTTGACCAGCTGATTGGAATTTTTGCAAGCCTGAACACATATCCTGATGTGGAATTTCTGTCTGTGCTATCACCTGCCCAATCACTGTCAGTAAATCCAATCAAATCAAGATCAGATTTTGCTTTATAGAAGATCCCATGTGTCCTTGTTCCCTGAACAAAGTTAAGGATCCTTTTGGTTGCTTTCCAATGGATCTCATGAGGATGATCCATGTATATAGAAGCCACACTTACTACATAAGAAATATCAGGTCTAGTATGTGTCAGATACAACAAACATCCAATCAATTGCCTATACAGTGTATTGTTTACCATAGGTGAAGAATCAGCTTCTTCCAGCTTCACTCCTGAAAGGAAAGGAGTTTTGCTTTCTTTGCAATCCTTCATTCTGAATTTGTTCAGCAAGTCCAAGGCATATTTGGACTGGTGCACCTTGATTCCAGCTTTGGTTTGAGCAATCTCAAGCCCCAAAAATTGACTTAAGAGCCCCAGATCTGTCATCGAGAAGGCTTGGTTCATAGCACCCTTTAAGGAAGCAATCTCAGCCTTTGAGCTTCCTGTAATGAGGAGGTCATCAACATATAACACAATGATCATTAATGAACCATTAACTAACTTCAAATAGACATTTGGATCTGATTTGCACCGAACAAAATTCAGTGATAGCAAGAAGCTATCGATCTTGGCATACCAAGCCCTGGGGGCTTGCTTTAGCCCATACAATGACTTTCTCAACCTGCACACAAGAGAAGGGTTAGTAGAAAAACCTTGAGGCTACTACATATATATCTCTTCAATGAGATCTCCATTCAGGAAGGCACATTTTACATCCATGTGATGTACCTCCCATTGCCTTGAGGCTGCAATGGCTAAGGCTAGCCTGATGGAATCCATCTTTTCCACTGGGGAAAAGGTTTCATTGTAATCTATGCCATGAACCTATGAGTAGCCCTTGGTTACCAATCTGTCCTTATACTTCAGTGGTGAACCATCAGCAGCAAATTTGTTCTTATAGACCCACTTACACTGGACTAACTTTCTCCCTGGGGGAAGATCCACTAGCTCCCATGTGTTGCTCTTCTGGAGTGAGCTGAACTCCTCCTTCATGGCTTTTTTCCATCTTGGATCTCCTGCTGCTTCTTAATATGTTTTAGGATCATACTCCACCATCAAATATCATTTTTCAGCAAACATAGGATCCTTCATGCACAGACCACTCTCAAATTGAGATCTAGTCCTCCTTGGGTCATTGGGATCCCCAGCTAGCTCTCCTGCTGCATGTAGTGTCTTGGCTGCCCATTTTGGCCTTGTAGGGATGTTAGGGTCTGCAATAAACTCATCTCGATTAGACAAATCAAAATCAGCATGTTCAACAAACTCTTTACTTACTTCCTGAGGTTCAGGTGGTGAAGAGGCTTCACCAACTTCCACTGCTGCAAGGGGTTCTTCTTCAAACTGAACACACCTTTCAATGAAGGATTTATTTGTGCTCAAATTTATCAGTTTGTACCCTTTTTAATCTTCAGAGTATCCAACAAAAAGACACTCTTGGCTTTGGGGCTGCAAACCCTTCCTCTTCTCTGTTGGAATTCTAGCCCAAGCCTTTGAGCCAAAAATCCTGAAATGGGTCACATCTGGCTTGTGCCCACTCCATGCTTCGAAGGGATTCATGCCATAAAGTTGTTTATGAGGCACCCTATTCTAAATATAGGCTGCACAGTTGATAGCTTCGGCCCAATACTTTGGTGGCAAAGTTTTGGCCTCCATCATGCATGTTGCCATCTCCTTCAGTGATCTGTTCTTCCTCTCAGCAACACCATTCTGCTGTGGTGTGTAAGGGATAGAATGCTGCATCTGCACAATAGTTAATAAACTCAGACTTGACATACTCACCACCATTGTCAGATCTGAGGACCTTGAGTTTCCTCCCAGACTGGTTCTCAACCAAATCCTTAAAGACTTTGAATAGGCCAAAAACTTCAGACTTGTGTTTCAGGAAGTAAACCCAGCAATACCTGGAAAAGTCATCAATAAAAATCAATGCATATTTGGCTTGACTCATGGACATATGAGGGAATGGGCCAGCAACATCACTGTGGATCAGCTCGAGGGATGCAAAGGTTCTCTCATGACTAGCTCTCTCAAATTTGTGCTCTGGGTGTTTTCCTAGGATACAGCCTTGGCAGACTCCTTTGGAAAATTTTATCTTGGGCAACCCTATGACCATCTCTTTTTCACTAAGATCATAAAGATACTTGTAATTTAGGTGGCCAAATATTTCATGCCAAATCTTGCTAGCCTCATTAGCATGAATCAGAAGAGCAGAGGGGTTTGAGTAAGGTAGGAAGTGTGAGAACATGTATACCTTTTGAGCATGATTTGTAACTCCTTTTGCAATGACTCCACCACTTGAGATCTCTGTGATCTCAACTTCATCAGGGGAGAATATGACTTTCTTAGGAGACCCAGTGTGGGTCATCTGGTACACTAACAAGAGTTTGGAGGCAAGACCAAGCACATACAACACATTGCTGAACTGACCATGATCAAGATCAATCCTCCCTTTGCCCAAACTTTCAGTGAGAGAGTCATCTCCCAGTACTATAGGTGGTCCTTTCGACATGTCAAGTGAGGAGAATGCCTCCTTAGTTGAAACCATGTGTCTTGAAGCTCCAGAATCAATGATAAAACTGGGTGAGCTTGATGTGCCAGCAACCAATGCATGAACTCTCTCTCTGTCATCTGAACTTGATCCTCCTTCTCTCTTCTTTGAGATTTCAGGAAGGGAGATGCCATTCTTCTCCAGGAGTTGGGTCAGCATATCTATTTGCTTCTTCATACAAGATCTTTCAGAGTGATTGCCCTTATTGCAGAATGCGCACTTGTTCATTTCACCTTTGTTTTTCTTCTTCTGGTAGTTCTTCTTGGAACCTTGTGGCTCCTCCAGAGACTGTTTCTTGTCTCTCTTTTGCTCAGGTGGCTTTTTAGATTTCTTTTTTATTTTTGAATCCACCTTCGAATCTCCAGCAATCAAAGCTTGACCTTTGGATGGTTTGATGGTGCCCATCATCACCAACTTGTCTTGTTCTTGTGTGAGATATTCCATGAAATATGCAAGGCTAGGAATCTTCCAGGTTCGAGCTATCAATTTTGTGGCATAGAAGGTCGAAACAAAGACTGAATAGTCAGGGCCTAGCTTCGAGAGAATGGCCAGGATGAGCTGATCATCCTTCTTTTCGATCCCACACTGTTTCAGCTGCAAAACTAGTGCTTTGAACTTGGAGAAATATAGCTGCAGGGATTCAAAGCTATTTGGACTCAGAGAAATCAGCTCATTTTCGATTTGATGTCCCCTCATCTCATCTGTATTTCCAAAAAGATCAAAAATATTCTCCCATACTTCATTCAGTGATGTCAATCCATCAAGATGGAAGAGGAGGTCTCTGGAAATACTCAGACACAGGAGGCCATAAGCCTCATACCTCCTGTTGTGCCATTTTATCTTCCCTACAACTACATTGGGCTCTGCTTCTGTTGCCATAGTCACCCTGTAGAGGCCTTTCACTCTCAATAGTATCTCCATCTCTGCTTTCCATTCAAATAAATTAAAGGGAGTCAAGATAGTTTTCTGTGATTGATCCATAGCTTAGAAAATCTGTCCCGGCTGTCAGTAGAAGGCTCCCAGTCACTGATGTCGAACCTGCAAAACAATTTTTGAAGGATAGAAATCGATATACAATGGCTCTAATCCCATGTGGAAATTGAACCCAGTGATAGATTAATTTTACTCACAACAATTAACAATTGATCATGCAAAATCACTCACAAAAGAGACTGAAATTGGAACTGAACACTAAACTGTATTAACTCAGTGTACAATAGCCAACCCTGCAACATAATAGGTTTCTAAATAAATAACATACATCAGGGATTCGAATGCATGAGGAGCAATTCGAATCTAGCATAAAGCAGGCTTACTAAAATTAAGCAAATCCCCCATAGGTGTCAAAGGCTGATCCCAAATCTGTCATGGAGCTCACGAATTAGAAAAATGGATTAGGCAAGCTAAAGAGTGATGGAATGACAAATCATACATGATTTTCCAAGGAGAAAAGAGTGGAGGATGAAGAGGACAAAAAACTAGTTCACCTCACCTAGTCTAGCTTTCCCATTTGCCTTAAAACACTGAAAAAGCAGGCAATAAAGCAGAAAAAGCAAAAGGGCACCTAGGAGACCAGGAATAAAGAATAATTGATTCCTTGAGGTTTCCCAAGTGCTACATGAGTCAAATAAGGCAATTTTGACCACTATGGATAGGCAAAAGACAACTTGCACAAGGTGGGACACATGAACTAGGCAAATAAGACAAAAATAATTAAATTAATGTCTAAGGTAGTAAACTATGGGTTGATTATTCTAACAATGAAAAAGGTATACCTGAGCCAATCATGACTGGAAAAGTTCTTCTAGGCATTATTTTATACTTTTTCGGGCCTCGGGGACTAAATTTATGAAAAATTCCATTACGGAGTCTTCTTTGTCATTTCAGACTCTCTAAACATGAAACGACAAATGAGTTTTCTTTGATCAGACGAATAAAATGAAACGATGAAAGACCCATTTTTTGGGAACGAACCCATCCTTTCTCAGGTTTGTAAAACACATGAGTTTGGACTTGTCTAAAGAACGAGCTATATCAAGCATTTGTTACCCTCTTCCAGCTCGTTAAAAAGCGAAGAGGCATTCATCAATCTTGATGGGTAAATTAAGGGAATGGAAATACATTTCATTTGCAATTAATGGTAGTTATTAGTCACCTTTGAACATGGTACTTGTCTGCATTTCATTCAGTCAATTGGGTATTCAGCTTGTCTCTGAGTGATGCCACTCCTTTGAGTCATGTCCATTGTAGTATTTTGCTCTGCCTCGTCAAGTCAATACTGCCAAGTCTTCGGTCGTGTCGCTCTATGTTCAAAAGGGAAACGGTTTTGAGAGTTTACACCTGCAGTCAAAACAAATTTTTGTGTTAGTTACTTTTGAGTCAGTCCTATGGTTACATCATACTCAAAATTCCAGAACTTTGTTCTGAGTTTTGTGTCGTCGATGTGGGATTCATCATGGCCCTCCTTCGACGAGACTATTCTTTTTTACTTCAGAACATCATCGAGGAATTAGTCTTAGAAACAATGTTTAGTACCTTGAGGTCTGTATGCCTTAATGACAGATTTTCTTTCTCTCGACATAGGTTCACATCATTGACCTTTGATCTACGCTGTATTTTAGTAGCCATGACTTTTTTGTATCTCACATGGATCTGTGTTGTATTGGCCGGCAGCCATGGTTGTGAGTCATTTGGGACAAATGTAAAATGCGCTGCAGGAATTTTGTGATGATTGAGAAGTTCCTACCTTTAGGCCTTTTCCTAGATACTATACCTTTTAATTTCAAAGTATATTGCATATCGTTTCCCTCTAGCCATTATAATTTGGGGGGCATTCTGTTATACCAAAATCTCATCATCCTCATGTTATGAGATAGGCATTCCCTTGACTGCTCTAATCCCTCAAATTTTTCCCTAGAGAAATGAAGGAAGAAATTAACCCCTTGCAATTTTTCCTTATTTTGAGTTGGTAACGGTCCTCTCCCATTGAAAAAAAGTATTACCCAAGTTAGCACCGCTCCTGATACATGAGCAAGAACTGGTTCCACCGCTCCTGCCCTCACTACAAGAAGCATTACCCCCTTAACACCGCTTGTTTTATTCATTGCAGGAGCGGTGCTCGAGTTTTCAAGGCAAAAAGAGAAGCTTCGAGAAGATTCTCAAAGCTGACCTTCGTGGAGCCTCATCCCTATGGTTTAGGAACCAGCTGGAGCTCAAGATCCTCCCTTTGTGGATCTAATCTCCACCTCACCCATGAGATCCTCAACCATACCTATCCTCCCATGCCTTTAACTACTGGCTCACCCCCCGTGCGCAAGAGGAGGAAGAATTGTGTTGCATACCCAAACTATGTCAAAATCATTCTTGAGTCTTTGGAGGAAAGGTGAAGTTAGAGGCAAGGAGAGACTACAACCTTCATGCCTTGATGGTCATCGATGCCTCAAATTTAGTATGTAAATGGTTATAGGATGATGAATTAATATGTTTATATGTTGGGATATATATGATGATGGGATGATAAATTAATATGTTGGATATAGAGAGAGATAGACAATCCCCCTATGTTAGGGACCTCGATGCCCCCAAAATTTGGGGGTGTTTCTACATTGAGGACCAAATTTGGGGGTGTTTCTACATGCCCCCAATGTGTGTTTCCTCTCTCCCATGCTTCTATGTGTGTTTCTACATGCCCCCAATGTGTGTTTCCTCTCTCCCATGATTATGTGTGTGTTTCTACATGCCCCCAATGTGTGTTTCCTCTCTCCCATGCTTTCATGTGTGTTTCCTCTCTCCCATGCTTGTGTTTTCTAGAAACTTAAAGTGAAACATTAATATTTTTATGCGATAACTTCCAATATCTTTAATAAAAGAATTCTTTGCAAAACCCTTAACACAAACTTATATTCAATCATGAAACGTGCTTTAGATTGTTAAAACTCAATTTTAGAATATTTACATTATACCCATTAATGACAAGAATATTTACATTATACGCTTCGCCTCGCTTCAATGTTTCTGCTTTATTAAATCTCAATTTCAGAATATTTACATGATACCCTTCAATTACAAGAATGTTTACATTATACCCATCAACGTTTCTGCTTTAGATTTATTAAAACTCAATTTTAGAATATTTACATGATACCCCTTCCATGACAAGAATATTTACATTATATTCTTCAATGTTTTAAACTTTTTCCTTGAAACTTTTTTCTGGTAATCTTCAACATCTTTCGAAACTTATCCCAAACTCAATAAACCCTTAAACTTTTCCCAAAATCCATAAACCCGATACCCCTTCCATGACAAGTATATTTACATTATATTCTTCAATGTTTTAAACTTTTTCCTGGTAATCTTCAACGTCTTTCGAAACTTATCCCAAACTCAATAAACCCTTAAACGTATCCCAAACTCCATAAACCCTTAACCCAAACTCTATATCTATTGTTAAAAGTGAAAGATTCATAACTATGTATCTTCAACTTTTTGTATTGTTGAAATCAAAACAAACTTTGATAACCCAAACTCTCTATCTATTGTTAAAAGTGAAAGATTCATAACTCTATATCTTCAACTTTTTGTATTGTTGAAATCAAAACAACTTTGATAACCTTCAACTTTTTGTATTGTTGAAATACAAAACAACTTTGATAACCTTCAATGTCTTTAATTTTTCCATGCCAAAGACTAACTCAAACTCTATATCTTCCATAACCTTTAATGTTTTTCTATATCTTTCATAATCTTTAATGTCTTTAATTTTTCCATGCAAAAGACTAACCCAAACTCTATATCTTCCACAACCTTTAATGTCTTTAATTTTACCATGCAAAATACTACACAAACTTCATAAATCCTTAACCCAAACTCTATAACTTCCATAAACCCTTAACCCAAACTCTATATCTTCCATAAACCCTTAAGCTAAACTCTAACCCAAACTTCATAAAAGTGAAAGATTCATAACTCTATATCTTCAACTTTTTGTATTGTTGAAATCAAAACAACTTTGATAATCTTCAATGTCTTTAATTTTTCCATGCAAAAGACTAACCCAAACTCTATATCTTCCCTAACCTTTAATTTCTTTGCCACATCCCCTCCCGTCCGAGAGGACGCAACTACAGCACTGCTACTATCATTTAAGTGGGGATCTAAGCCCCATGAACATAAACAATAAAAATGCATTGAACTAGCATACATATACAGATGCAATATACAACGGAAGAAAAATACATTCATTCAACACATTAATCAATTTCATCATAATTCATTAAAATAAATACAGTTGCATAGATTAAACACAAGAGATACTTATCTTGAGAAGAAGCGTGTCCTGCAACCAGCTAGCGGCAACGTTCCACCCAACCATAGGCTAGTGTGCTCATCAATCTCTCAACAACACTGCCACCCCCGAGCTAGGAATGATTCCCGTAAGGAATAAGGGAACTACAGCAGGCTCACACATAGCCAAGGACATATCAAACTTCAGCCAAGCCAAAACTACATTTGGGTTTATCAGGCTACTAAGGAGGTGGAAAGGTTGAATTGCTAAGATAGTGAGCTCAACCACAGAGCTATGGACACCTACACAAGATCTGGCTTGGATTTTCCAACACCTACACACCCAACACAAGGAAGCATCCCCTTCTTTGCTACACAGTCCCTCAAGATATGCCTTCCCTTCCATTGCTCTTTGGGGTGTGAAAGAAAGAATAACCAGCCCCTCTTGATCTCTCTGTGAGGTTCCTTCCTTCACTAGGTTTCTCAAGCTAATTCTGACCCAATTCCACTCCTAACCAGTTCATACCAAAATACAGGATGCACACACACAAAATACAAGTTCTGGGTTTGAGGAAAAACGTCTTAGGAGACAAAAATGAAAATGGAAGATGGGTAAAACAAACGTATGATAGCAATTCAATTTCCATAAATGTGTATGGCTTCACGTGGGAAAAACGACCTCAACAAACACCCAAAAATCGTGGGTATCTTATACCATTCGTTGTGCAACCAAAAACTGGTTTTCCCAGCTGGGTAATGAGGAAACAACGGCAAAAACATCAAGGAAAGATCCCAGCCATTGAGCCTTGACAAATCGACTTCAAAGACATGGGGAAAATGAAGAAACAACCAAAACGTGGATGGCAAAATGCACAGGATCTCCAAAAAAACGTGAGGAAGAGGAGGACTTGAATGCATTATGGAATGGGTAGTCATTTTTGGGTTTTTACTTGCCCAAAAAGTCAAAACACGGTTTTCAAAAACTGATGGCTTCTCAAATTCGAATTTGACTACCATACTCTTCCCATCCCCATGCATTAACTAACTCAACCAATTTCTAGCAGAAATAAATGATTGGGCACAAAAGACAAAATGGGTAGTTGGCAATTTTATGGGTTTTTCTTTTGACATATGGCTTTTTCCCATTAGCTCAAGGGTTTGAATATTCCCCCTATTCCTTAGGAAATCATACCCCCATCTCTTTAATGTTGCATTTACATAGTTGGTTGTGATTATTTTAATTAAATTGCATATTTACATGATGTCCAAAATTATAATGTGCCTAGCTAGCACGAAATACCATCGGCATTGATTTTAATCGCCAAAACATAGAACGCTAAATCAATGGTGGGGATTTTGCCTTGAGCTCCACACCATGATTAAATTATGCTATTTACATCATATATACTTTAAGGCAAACAGGGTCAAAATACTTTAATTTTTCCATGCAAAATACTAACACAAACTTCATAAACCCTTAACCCAAACTCTATATATCTTCCATAAACCCTTAACCCAAACTCTATATCTTCCATATACTTTGTATTATTAAAAGTGAAAGATGCATAACCTTCAATGTCTTTAATTTTTCCATGCAAAAGACTAACCCAAACTTCATAAACCATTAACCCAAACTCTATATTTCCCAAACTTCATAAACCATTAACCCAAACTCTATATCTTCCATACGCTTTGTAATACGCTTTGTATTATTAAAAGTAAAGGATTCATAAGTCTATATCTTCAACTTTGAAACATGCTTAAAGTGAAAGATTCATAAAACTCTATGTCTTCAACTTTGAAACATGCTTAAAGTGAAAAATTCATAAAAAGCTTTAATAGCCTTCTAATTTTAAGATGCTAAAGACTTAACCCAAACCTCATAAACCTTACACCCGAGACTTAACCCAAACTCCATAAGCTCTTAACACAAACTCTTCACCCAAACAACTCCATACTGTGTATCCCGTGTATAGGCTAGCGGCAGCTCAATGTAGGCGGATATTGCCTAGTCAAATTTTAACTCTAGAAAGTATTAAAACATTACATGGTCAAGGAAAGAGGAGACGTTGATGTTACATTTATGAAGTGAGAACGTATAAGGTGTTAGGAAGTGTGAAGTGTGAACATGAGGTCGTAGTTAAAAGTGAACTTACATTTCAACATTATGCATAATAAAATGGAAAATGTTATTGCAGTTTTTAAATAAGCTTCGGTGTTTTTTACAAGTTAAAATTATTTTTATGTTTGGCATCAGCAAGCAAAGTACTTCTATGGGACAGAATGAGTAATATATTAGGGTGTGGTCCTAGCAAATGTTCTTTATGTTACATGATTAAGAGTCTCTCACCCATCGTTTTGCTCAATGCTCTTATTTGCATAGTATGTGGACCTATGCTTTGCATTTCTTTGATCGACAATTTGTATGGTAGGGTGATGGTCTTGATGCTGCTCTACATAACTGGTTAAATAATGAAAAATATCCATATTTATGAGCTTTACCAGTTCTAATGATTTGGGGGTTTTGGCTGGCCAAGAACAAGGCCATATTTGAGGGTATCAAAATCCCTCCTATGGTCTATTCCTCGAAAAGTGTGGCCATACTAGAAAATTTTCCACAATCATTTACTTCCACAAAACAGAGAATCATTAAGGAGGAGATGATCGACAAATCTAGCAATCGATGCTCCTTTGATGGTGACTCTCAAGGAAGACCAGGTATAGGAGGTGTAATACCTCGGTTTTGACCCCTTCGTATTGAATTGTACATGATGTATATATTATTGAGATCATGGCATGGAGCTCAAGGCCAAGGCCCTGTCATTGATCTGGTGTCTTGTATAGGTAATCAAGGTTGACACCTATGGTTATTGAGCTAAGTCAAGCACAGTAGATATATTTTGATATATCATGTAAATGTACAAATTAATATAAAACCACAGCTAGCTATGAGACTACAAACGTGAAAGAGATGGAGGCATGATTCCATAAGGGATAGGGTGGGGAGATGTCCAACCGATGCCAGGTGAGAGATTGCAGGTTCAATCCTCACGAAAACCTTGTTAAAACCTTTGTTGGTGTGTCTCCCAAGTCACCCAGGCGGACGCGAAGTCGAAATTAAATCCTTTTGGATAGAAATTCTGCACCCGCTAGCTGATGTTAAACAACTTGCTAGTTGAATCAGTGGAATTTTTGTGGGTTGTTGGATCTGTGTCCCCACCAGATCAACAGTGGACTCCAAACTCAATGAAGTAGATTACATTGGAATTTCGCGCACATCAAGAGTTTGTTAAGACATGCTAGTGGAATCAGCAAATCGCTAAAGACCATCGATCTGTTTGATGTTTGATCTCAGCCATAGATCTGTGTAAAAGTTGCACGTTCTTGACCTGTCTACCCTGGTTCGTTCCCAATACTCAACCATTCAATTTTCTTGCAGGAAAATGCTTGAGGCAGTTAATGCCTTGGGTAGAGCAAGGCATGGCAGTCGATTTCATGACTAAACCAGCCTATGAGTCTGCAGTTTGGAGGGAACCCATATTCGTGATTCTGCAGCAAGCAAACCCATGTGAATGCGTGCATGGTAGATCATCTAGCTTGGACCTAAGGGGGGGTTGTTCATCTTTGAGGGGGAGGGGTCGTGTTTTGCTCGTGGTTTGGAGTCGCGGAGCTGGTTATCTGCAAGTATTTTCCTTTGCCAAGTAAAGGGGGTAGTGGTTCATTGTTTAAAGGGGTTTTTGTTTTTCCCTCCTGGGTCGCGGAAGGCATTTACGCAATTGGTTTCTCTGTCATAGAGTGAGTGTAAGCCTGTTTTGTTGTGTTACACTGTGGTTGTTGTGTTGTGCACCCTTGGTTTTGGATCTAAACTGCACACAAGACTGAGGAGTGGAAGAGAAGAGGAATGGGCTTGATAAACCTAGTGCAGAGAGGAACCTCACAAAAGGGTAAGAGTGGCTAGTAAATTTTCACTGCATACCCTGAAGAGCACTAGAAGGGAAGGCATAGCCCGAGGGACTGTGGAGTAGAGAAGGGGATGCTTCCTTGTGTTGGTATGTAGGCAATGTGGATCCCAGACCAGATAGACCTTGTGAAGGTGTCCCTAGCTCTTGAATGAGCCACTAGCTTAGTCATTCTACCTTTATATTGCCTTAGAAGCCTAATAAACCCATTTGTTGGCTTGGTTGTGTCTTGTTGTGTTTGACCTTGTGAGCAATGCTTGACTCGACAATGGTTTCTACCATGTTTGACTTCAAAACATTGTAATCACATGGATAGAATCGTACTGTGTAGAAGATGAGACCAAGACCCAGGGTACTTGTTAAGCACTCATTGCTTTCCCCAGGTTGGGATGGAGTATTTGTATGAGTCCTAGCATGGATCCACATTTGTATGTCTGTGGCTGTGCTCAGATTTGTGTCTATATGACATAGATCTACATTGTATGTCTGGTAGCTATGTCCAAATTTGAGTCTTTTTCACATGGATCTGCGTTGTATTTTAGTAGCCATGAATTTTTTTTATCTCACATGGATTTGCGTTGTATTGGCCGGCAGCCATGGTTGTGAGGCATTTGGGACAAATGTAAAAAGCGCTGCAGGAAGTTTATGATGCTTCAGAAGTTCCTACCTTTAGGCCTTTGCCTCGATACTATACATTTTTCTTTCAAAGTATATTGCCTATCGTTTCCCTCTAGCCATTATAATTTGGGGGGCATTATGTTATACCAAAATCTCATCACCCTCATGTTATGAGATATTCCCTTGACTGCTCTAATCCCTCAATTTTTTCCCTGGAGAAATGAAGGAAGAAATTAACCCCTTGCAATTTTTCCTTATTTTGAGTTGGTAACGCTCCTCTCCCATTGACAAAAAGTGTTACCCAAGTCAGCACTGCTCCTGATACATGAGAAAGAAGTGGTTCCACCGCTCCTGCCCTCACTACAAGAAGCGCTACCCCCTTAACACCGCCTATTTTCTTCATTGGAGGAGAGGTGCTCGAGTTTTCAAGGAAAAAAGAGAAGCTTCAAGAGGATTCTCGAAGCTAACCTCCGTGGAGCCTAATCCTTATGGTTTAGGAACCAGGTGGAGCTCGAGGTCCTCCCTTGTGGATCTAATCTCCACCTCACCCATGAGATACTCAACCATACCTATCCTCCAATGCTTTTAAATATTGGCTCACCCCCCATGGGCAAGTGGAGGAAGAATTGTGTTGCATACCCAAACTCTGTCAAAATCATTCTTGACTCTTTGGAGGAAAGGTGAAGTTAGAGGAAAGGAGCCATTGGAAGGAACTCTCAACACCAAGGCATGAAGGTCACTAGTCTCTCCAATCATTTATTAATAAATAATGTATTTTATTTCCCATATTTACGGTTTCATATGTATGTATTGCTTGATTCCTTGGTCACAAGCATAGATCTAGTTGATTATATTGTATGCTATCATGTTTTCTTTGTTGTCTTCTATCTTTTACAGTTTCTTCTGCAGTAAGCTTCAAGGATAGCAAGGACAACCTTTGAGAAAAGTACTATGGCATCATACTCCAGTGATGAACCAGATCTAGGGAGAGTCTAGCTTTTCGTGTTTGCGTTTTGTTCTAGACCTGAACCATTCAGATCTAGGGAACCAACTCTTGTCTACAGGAGGTGTGTATTTCCAGCTAACAAATCTCACTCAAGTGAGAGAGAGAGAACAATTGTTGGAGATCATCTTTTTGTCTTTGGGTTTTACTGCTGCCATTGGTGCTCATTCTATCTCTGAGGAAGTTGCGGGGTTTTCTCCTTTATGGTTTCCCCAAGGAAAATCTTTGTGTCTATTGTCTCTTATAATTGATTGTTGTGCATGTTATTCTCTCAGATAAGATCGTAATATCATATTGCTTAAATTATAAAAATCTAACAATATGCACTTAACCAAAATGGTATAATGGTATATTAACAGGCCTGGTAGAATTCTCCCCATTGATTATCCATATAAAGAAGGGATCTCGAGCTACCGTTACAAAGATGTATGATGAAGATGAGGAAAATTTGTTTTGAAGACAATAGATTCATTTTGAATATTTCAATGGTCCCTTCAATAACTGTGATGAGAAGAAATTTCTTAAGGACTTAGTCCAAGAAGACCCCATTGGTTGGTGGAGGATGCACGGGGATGATTCTCCAGAAACCAAATATCTTGTTAATCGCTTATTGTCTCTTATTTCTAATTCATCTGTAGTAGAGAGGAAATGGTTTGCATATAGCTTCATCTACTTTATCAAGAGGAACAGACTCACCTCTAAGAGAGAATAGAATATATTTGAAGTGCATAGTTCCCTTTGTCTTTCACATAAGAGGACACCAAAGTATCATATGGGACCAACAACACGTTGGGATGTGGATCTAGAGGATGATGCACAGATAGACTCGATGAGATGCAACATGATTTAGTTAGTGTTCCATAAGTCACTTTGAGGCTAAGAGTCAGAGTGACTCTAACATAGATGGTCACACTCCCATAGATGGCGAATTCATGCAACAAGTGCATCAGGACAACTAGTCCATGGATATATCTCCTTGATGCTATTTTGATGATTCTTTTCTACTTTTAGTTTTATTTACTATCAGTGATGAACACAGACCGAGTCTTTAGACTTTGACTCATCACTCTTTAGTAGTATTTTGAGTAATTTTAATTTTCTATATACTTTTAAAATTTCTAAATTCTATTTTTTTATTCAGTGATTTAAGTTTTCAATAATTCAATATCTATTGAGTTATATAATATTAATATATTTCATATTTATAGTCGTTTATTGTTTACAATTTATGTGATGTGTATATTCATAATTGTTATTTATCATTTTATATTTTCTACTATTTATGTTTATGATTCAAAGTTATTATGAAAAATGTACATGTATTTAAAATTTAATATAAATTATTATTTATCATTTTAAAATTTTCTATTGTTTATGTCGATGATTCTTACGGAAAATGTGCATGTATTTAAAATTTAAAATAGTTATTATGAATTGAAATTGATGTTTACATTGAGTTATATAATATTAATATATTTCATTTTTATAAGAATTTATTGTTTACAATTTTATGTGTCTATCTATGATATTATCATTTATCATTTTAAATTTATCTAATATTAACGTCTATGATTCAAAGTTATTTATAATTTTAAAGTAATCTACTAATTTATGTGTATGATTCAAAGTTATTATGAAAAATGGGCATGTATTTAAAATTTAAAATAATCATAATGAATTGAATATGATGTTTACATTGCAAAAGGATGAATTTCAATTTAGTATGTAATTGGTAATGAGATGATGAATTAGCATGTTATGTTGGGATATATATATAATTTGAGAGATGGTCATCGATACCCCAATTTAGTATGTAAATGGTGATAGGATGATGAATTAATATGTTTATATGTTGGGATATATATGATGATGGGATGATAAATTAATATGTTGGATATATAGAGAGAGAGACAATCCCCCTATGTTAGGGACCTCGATGCCCCCAAAATTTGGGGGTGTTTCCACATTGAGGACCAAATTTGGGGGTGTTTCTACATGCCCCCAATGTGTGTTTCCTCTCTGCCATGCTTCTGCGTGTGTTTCTACATACCCCCAATGTGTGTTTACTCTCTCCCATGCTTCTGTGTGTGTTTCCTCTCTCCCATGCTTCTGTGTTCTAAAAACTTAAAGTGAAACATTAATATTTTTATCTGATAACTTCCAATATCTTTAATAAAAAAATTCTTTGCAAAACCCTTAACACAAACTTATATTCAATCATGAAACATGCTTTAGATTATTAAAACTCAATTTTAGAATATTTACATTATACCCTTCAATGACAATAATATCTACATTATACGCTTCGCTTCGCTTCAATGTTTCTTCTTTATTAAATCTCAATTTCAGAATATTTACATGATACCCTTCAATGACAAGAATGTTTACATTATACCCGTCAATGTTTATGCTTTATATTTATTAAAACTCAATTTTAGAATATTTACATGATACCCCTTCCATCAATGTTTCTGTTTTAGATTTATTAAAACTCAATTTTAGAATATTTACATGATACCCCTTCCATGACAAGAATATTTACATTATATTCTTCAATGTTTTAAACTTTTTCCTTTAAACCTTTTTTTTCTGGTAATCTTCAACATCTTTCAAAACTTATCCAAAACTCAATAAACCCTTAAACTTATCTCAAATTCCATAAACCCAATACCCTTTCCATGACAAGAATATTTACATTATATTCTTCAATGTTTTAAACTTTTTCCTGGTAATCTTCAACGTCTTTCAAAACTTATCCCAAACTCAATAAACCCTTAAACTTATCCCAAACTCCATAAACCCTCAACCCAAACTCTATATCTATTATTAAAAGTGAAAGATTCATAACTATGTATCTTCAACTTTTTGTATTGTTGAAATCAAAACAACTTTGATAACCCAAACTCTATATCTATTGTTAAAAGTGAAAGATTCATAACTCTATAT
Source organism: Pseudotsuga menziesii (assembly GCA_001517045.1). Taxonomy (NCBI): domain Eukaryota; kingdom Viridiplantae; phylum Streptophyta; class Pinopsida; order Pinales; family Pinaceae; genus Pseudotsuga; species Pseudotsuga menziesii. The sequence goes on along the minus strand of LPNX010905846.1, from coordinate 350,073 downwards.
CTTCAACTTTTTTCATTGTTGAAATCAAAACAACTTTGATAACCTTCAACTTTTTGTATTGTTGAAATACAAAACAACTTTGATAACCTTCAATATCTTTAATTTTTCCATGCAAAAGACTAACTCAAACTCTATTTCTTCCATAAACTTGAATGTTTTTCTAAATCTTCCATAACCTTTAATGTCTTTAATTTTTCCATGCAAAAGACTAACCCAAACTCTATATCTTCCACAACCTTTAATGTCTTTAATTTTACCATGCAAAATACTACACAAACTTCATAAACCCTTAACCCAAACTCTATAACTTCCATAAACCCTTAACCCAAACTCTATATCTTCCATAAATCCTTAACCCAAACTCTAACCCAAACTTCATAAAAGTGAAAGATTCATAACTCTATATCTTCAACTTTTTATATTGTTGAAATCAAAACAACTTTGATAACCTTCAATGTCTTTAATTTTTCCATGCAAAAGAATAACCCAAACTCTATATCTTCCATAACCTTTGATGTCTTTGTCACGTCCCCTCTCATCCGAGAGGACGCCACTACGACACTGCCACTATCATTTAAGAGGCGATCTAAGGCCCATGAACATAAACAATAAAAATGCATTGAACAGGCATACATATACAGATGCAATATACAGCGAAAGCAAAATACATTCATTCAACACATTAATCAATTTCATCATAATTCATTAAAATAAATACAGTTACATAGATTAAACACAAGAGATACTTATCTTGAGAAGAAGCGTGTCCTGCAACCAGCTAGCTGCAATGTTCCACCCAACCATAGGCTAGTGTGCTCATCAATCTCTCAGCAGCACTGCCACCCCTGAGCTGGGAATGATTCCCACAAGAAATAAGGGAACTACAGCAAGCTCACACATAGCCAAGGACATATCAAAATTCAGCCAAACCAAAACTACATTTGGGTTTATCAGGCTGCTAAGGAGGTGGAAAGGTTGAATTGCTAAGCTAGTGAGCTCAACCACAGAGCTATGGACACCTACATAAGATCTGGCTTGGATTTCCCAACACCTACACACCCAACACAAGGAAGCATCCCCTTCTCTGCTACACAATCCCTCAGGGTATGCCTTCCCTTCCATTGCTCTTCAGGGTGTGAAAGAAAGAATAACTAACCCCTATTGATCTCTCTATGAGGTTCCTTCCTTCACTAGGTTTCTCAAGCTAATTCTGACCCAATTCCACTCCTAACTAGTTCAGACCAAAATACAGGATGCACACACACAAAATACAAGTTCTGGGTTTGAGGAAAAACGTCTTAGGAGCCAAAAATGAAAATGGCATATGGGTAAAACAACCCTATGATAGCAATTCGATTTCCATAAAATTCTATGGCTTCACGTGGGAAAAACCGCGTCAACAAACACCCAAAAATCGTGGGTATCTTCTACCATTCGTTGTGCAACCAAAAACGGGTTTTCCCAGCCGGGTAATGAGGAAACAACAGCAAAACGTCAAGGAAAGATCCCAGCCACTGAGCTTTGCCAAATCGACTTCAAAGACATGGGAAAATGAAGAAACAGCGAAAACATGGATGGCAAAATGCACAGGATCTCCAAAAAAATGTGAGGAAGAGGAGGACGTGAATGCATTATGGAATGGGCAGCCATTTTTGGGTTTTTACTTGCCCAAGAAGTCAAAACACGATTTTCAAAAACTGATGGCTTCTCAAATTCGAATTTGACTGCCATACTCTTCCCATCCCCATGCATTAACTAACTCAACCAATACTCTTCCCATCCCCATACATTAACTAACTCAACCAATTTTTAGCAGAAATAAATGATTGGGCACAAAAGACAAAATGGGTAGTTGACAATTTTATGGGTTTTTCTTTTGACATTTGGCTTTTCCCCATTGGCTCAAGGGTTTGAATATTCCCCCTATTCCTTAGGAAATCATGCCCCTGTCTCTTTAATGTTGCATTTACATAGCTGGTTGTGGGTATTTTAATTAAATTGCATATTTACATGATGTCCAAAATTATAATGTGCCTGGCTAGCACAAAATACCATCGGCATCGATTTTAATCGCCAAAACATAAAACGCTAAATCGATGGTGCGGATTTTGCCTTGAGATCCACACCATGATTAAATAACGTTATCTACATCATACATACTTTAATGCAAACGGGTTCAAAACCAGTGTATTACAGTCTTTAATTTTTCCATGCAAAATACTAACACAAACTTCATAAACCCTTAACCCAAACTCTGTATATCTTCCATACTACCCTTAACCCAAACTCTATATCTTCCATATATCTTCCATATGCTTTGTATTATTAAAAGTGAAAGATTCATAACCTTCAATGTCTTTAATTTTTCCATGCAAAAGACTAACCCAAACTTCATAAACCATTAACCCAAACTCTATATCTTCCATATGCTTTGTATTATTAAAAACTTCATAAACCATTAACCCGAACTCTATATCTTCCATATGCTTTGTATTATTAAAAGTGAAGGATTCATAAGTCCATATCTTCAACTTTGAAACATGCTTAAAGTGAAAGATTCAGAAAACTCTATATCTTCAACTTTGAAACATGCTTAAAGTGAAAAATTCAATATATCTTCCATATGCTTTGTATTATTAAAAGTGAAGGATTCATAAGTCTATATCTTCAACTTTGAAACATGCTTAAAGTGAAAGATTCATAAACTCGATATCTTCAACTTTGCTTTGTATTATTAAAAGTGAAGGATTCATAAGTCTATATCTTCAACTTTGAAACATGCTTAAAGTGAAAGATTCATAAAAAGCTTTAATAGCCTTCTAATTTTTCCATGCAAAAGACTTAACCCAAACTTCATAAACCTTACACCCAAGACTTAACCCAAACTCCATAAGCTCTTAACACAAACTCTTCACCCAAACAACTCCATACACCAAGACTTGACCCAAACTTCATAAACCTTACACCCAAGACTTAACCCAAACTCCATAAGCTCTTAACACAAACTCTTCACCCAAACAACTCCATACACCAAGACTTGACTGACCCAAACTCTAATACCCAAACAACTCCATACACCCAAGAATTAACCCAACAACTCCATACACCCAAGACTTAACCCAAACTTTATAAGCTCTTAACCCAAACTCCATACACCTAAGCCTTAACCCAAACTCCATACACCTAAGCCTTAACCCAAACTCTATAGCCAATGTCTTTAGCTTTTCCTTTGCAAAAGACTTAACCCAAAGTCCATAAACCCTTAACCCAAAGAACTCCATGAACCCTTAACCCAAACTCGTCCCAAAATCTATAGCCAATGTCTTTAGCTTTTCCTTTGCAAAAGACTTAACCCAAAGTCCATAAACCCTTAACCCAAACAACTCCATGAACCCTTAACCCAAACTCTACATATTCCATATTGAAACCTGCTTTGTATTGTTTCCTTTTTACCCACCCTATGAATCACACCTGCTTTGTATTGTTTCCTTTTTACCCACCCTATGAATCACACCTACAACTCGGGAACCTTCTGAAACTCTTCATTTGGACCCTATGGCCTCATACCTACTCCTTGGGACTAGCATTGGGAAATCACACTTTTGTGGGACTATCTAGCCTAACCTATGCATCAGACCTACGCCTTGGTGGGACCTAAAACTTAGCCTTTTGAAACTCATCAAATTACTCCTTTGGACCTGCCATACCTACTCCTTGGGACTAGCATTGGGAAATCACACTTTTGTGGGACTATCTATCCTAACCTATGCATCAGACCTACACCTTGGTGGGACCTAAAACTTTTCAAATTACTCTTTTGGACCTTCTTCGTTGGTCTTAGCCTTTTGAAACTCATCAAATTACTCCTTTGGACCTTCTTCCTTGGGACCAACTTATTTGGACCTTCTTCCTTGGGACCAACTTACTGCTGCATGTTGAGCATGTGGTAACAACCTGTATTTGAACTAAGGAGTGTAGATTAAATTATCCCATATTTCCCAATAATAATATAGAGGGAGATTTAATGAACTAAGGAGTGTAGATTAAATTATCCCATATTTCCCAATAATAATATAGAGGGAGATTTAATGAAATGTCATTCTGGTGGTGCTAGATCACACCTCAACAATGGACAAGTTAAAGACGGTATGTGAGTTATTAAAAGGCCATCTTTCGAGTGACACTCTTACTTTGGACCTGGCACACTACTAACTAAAACCTCACTCATGAAGTTACTATGGGCATGATTGGGGACCCACCTGAGCTCGGGGACCCACCTGAGCTCTGTTATTCTAGTTCCTTCTTATAGCTTAGGTCTTCTAGTCTAGTATCTACATGTTTGAACGTAGATATGAGGTCAATATTTGGATATTTCCCCTTGCCCCTTAAATTCCCCGGATTATAGGAGTAACCCATACTATGTGGATGGTCATCATACCCATACCATAATTCATTGGATTGAATTAAGTGGATTAGTTCTATGCCATGGTTGTGGTGCCATATCTCAACCTAGCTAACATGACCACCTTAAAACAATCAACAGCACCTGCCTCTCATCATCCTGATACAATACCTGAATATGTTGAATCCTTAAGTACATATGTCGGTTGTGGAACCTCATAAATAAGCAGTTATTTTAGTATCGCTGCATATGGGGGAACTATCCTCCCCGGAGGGAAACTGCAAGAAAGAACATTTTCATCAATAAGAAATGACACTTTATGATCCCCGATGGATTTGGATTATCATCAAACCTATAAAAATGAGGATGTGACAGGTGCAGAGCCACTCGACCATAAGGGAGAGGCAAAATGAGAAATGCAAATCCCCTCGGTTGGGTGGGAATAGATAAATAAAGAGTAAATACTTGGGTACAAACCCACTCTCCCTAGCGAGAGAGGTTTGGTTACAATTCTTTACCACTCAATTCTTGCCTGATGGAATTATTTGAATTAATTTTTCAAAGGTCTAATGCGCTATGATATCTATTATATGTGAGAACATATGCAATAATGATATTGACTTATTTGCTATTTAGAACTAGTGCTACTATGATACAACGTTGTAATGAGGCGGGGAGACACTGGCAGCGCTACCAATGCCATTAAAACTTCAATTTATTACCTGTCTCTCATATATTAACGATTGTGTCGTTGTATGACATGCGGGAATAATGGGCGCATTAATGGAGAAATGGGGGAACACCATATCGAACTCGACATGCAATGGATCACATCACAGGATCACAAGATGGAAACCTTATCATACCCGCCCCGCGTATGGGATGGGGATTTAGTGGAGAAGTCCAGAGTCATACTAGTTCAGAAGAGTACTCGCTATCAGCCAGAGAGAAACCTCGGGAAAGGATATAGTTAATTAATACACTATTCATATTTAGATATCCCTGTAGATCCATCTTGACCATAGTTAATTAATAGATTTCTTTCCATGCCCATATGATAAAATGGCTAGACGTGTTGCCAGAGTGAGGACCATGCAAGTGTGGAGCAAGCAAGGGGCGAAAATAGCATGACTATGTGCAATGAACCATGTCTTTAGCTTTTCCTTTGCAAAAGACTTAACCCAAAGTCCGTAAACCCTTAACCCAAACTCTATACCCAAACAACTCCATGAACTCTTAACCCAAACTCTACATCTTCCATACTGAAACCTGCTTTGTGTTTTTAAGACTCCACTCCATAAACGCTTCACCCAAACTCTATATCTTCGACCCAAGGATTCATAGAACTTTCTAAAATATGAGTTCCAATTTTAGATAAAAACATTACCATTCTTTTAAGGTTCCTCGGTTAAAATGACTCTCCAAGAGCTTCTAGCTTCATTTACGTTCTGAAAAAATCTATCAAATTATAAGCTCTAAATCTCTCCATTTTTACTGTAACGTTTGGCAAAAAAGACACTCTATAAATTAACCTCTAATAAACTCTTTATACTCCGTACAGTTATATCAAATTACTTGTTTTAAATTTATTTTATGAAAAAATAAAACCAACCTTCCATAAACTCTTCATGCCCACTATATCAAAGTACTTGCTCCGAATTTAATTTATGAAAAGATAACCATAATAAGCTTTAAAAACTTTGTCAAAATAGTCAAGGTAAAAATACCTTTGTGAACCTGTGACAGGCTTTAAAACATATATCCCATTCTTCAATCTAGCTTTCAAATTTACGCTACAATGGGGACTCCATAGATGACTTTCCCCAAACCCTAAATTTGAGGTTGCTT
>LPNX010905846.1:286846-343290 GCA_001517045.1 Pseudotsuga menziesii | reverse complement strand
ACACATCAAAATACCATTAAACTAGCATCAGATTGACTATAGATGTACTGTCTTTGTATATTGCATTTTCATAGAAATATATATTCATATTGCAACACCCACATCAATAATCGAATCAATAATCGAATATCTGTGATTGATATAGTAGGTTTTCTTTCAGACATGCCTCGTACTGTATGCATATATATATATATAGATATATCTGTGTGTATAAACTAAATACCTGAAATGATATGTGGTTGTCTAAGGGATTCAGCTCTTTCTCTAGAGAAATATCCTGTGGGTTTTTGCTCTCCACCAAGTGAATACCCACACCATAGTTGAACAGCCTGCATCCAAATTAATGTGCTCTAAGACATTCAATATATATCGATTGAGTATATACAGTCTTTCTCAAAATTAATGTATAGTCTGCATCCTATTTGACAGAGTTAATGGGCTCCAAGACATATACTAATAAAGCATATATCCTTATCACATCTCCGTGTATGTGGAGAAAGAGATACCAAGGAAAACAATGAATAGATATGAATGTAAATTAATTACCAGGCTCCACCGAAGTTGAAGGCTCCGGGCCTCTTCATGGGCACAAACCCCATGATTTTCTCATAAAAATCCATGGAATCTTCCACCGACTTGCAGAGGCGAGATACATGATTCAAGGACATCAATGGCAGAGGCTCTTCTTCCTCCTCCTCTTCTCCTCTGTTATTACTTTCATGATGAATTTCTGTGTGTTTCTTCATACTGTATGTTTCTGAATAGCCAGAGAGATAGTTCAAGAGGATGAGGATGAGTTTTCGATTTGCTTATGGAAGGATGTCAAAGAAAGCAAAGCAAAGCAAAGCAGGAACAAAACGACCGACTGAATAAGCGAAGAGGTGATAATCCCGTGATATTGAAATGAAATGGTGGATAAAAAGAAGGGTTAATCGTCTGGTAGTGGCCAAACTCGTGTCTCGTATTACTTCACACGTAGCACATTGGTATTATCAAACTGATGCTAAGCTTCCGTGTGGGCATGCATGCTTTGTCATTTCCTTCTTTTATTTTGGTTGATTTAAGAGACGCTTCAACCCTAATACCTAATACGATTGAGTAACCTCATCAACCCATAATTCCAACCTACGTTTAAGCACGTTAAGTAGACCAGAGCAAATTCGACCCGGCACTTCAACAAATTTGTTCATTTCAGAGATTATCATCAGCAGGTTTTTCACTACAAGGCAATTGTATCGTGTTTGTCTTCAAAATGGCACTTGGATCTAAATACACATCTGTTGTGAAATAGAAATGGAATACTATTTGAAACAGAAATAGATTTAAATACACATCTACTACAGAAATAGTAATATAATATTACTGAAATAGAGCAATGTGTAATAGTAATATAATATTACTGAAATAGAGCAGTTTCTATTGAGTCTTAATAGTATTGAAACAGAAATTTAAATATACATCTACCACTGAAACAGGAATAGAATATTATTGAAATAGAAATTAAATAGTAGCAATTTCTATTGAGTTTTAATAGATTTATTTTAAAATGGCATTACTGAATATAATATTACTGAAATAGAGCAGTTTCAATTGAGTCTTAATGGATTTATTTTAAAATGGCGTTATCATCAGTAGCAACTTCTGTTGAGTCTTCATGGATTTATAACATTTCAAAATGGCATTATTATTGAATTTAAATATACATCTACTAAAATAGAAATAGAAGAGCAGCCATAAAAATTACAAAAATTACAGTAATATATTTAAGTATTGGAATTAAATGTGTATCTATCTAAATAAAATAAAATACATATTTACTAATGAAATAAAAATAAAGTAATAATACTAAAAATTATATATTTGAAATCTCAATTAATGGTTAGAATTAAATGTGTACCTACCACTAAAATAAATTAAAATATACATTTACTATTGAAATAAAAATAAAATAATTACAGCAACAGAATGTACATATATCACTTAAATAGAATAATAACAATAAAATTCACCACCAAAACTACTAAAATTGCTACTATTTTATTTCTCTTTCAGTCGTATTCCATTTCTATCTCAGTAATTTATATGTATTTATATGTCAATAGATTCCATTATCGCTTAAATAGAATAATAACAATAAAATTCACCACCAAAACTATAAAATTGCTACTATTTTATTTCTATTTCAGTCGTATTCCATTTCTATTTCAGTAGTATATATGTATTTAAATGTATTTATATTTCAATAGATTCCATTTTAATTTTTATTTGAAATCTCAATTAATTGTTAGAATTAAATGTGTCTCTACCACTAAAATAAATTAAAATATACATTTACTATTGAAATAAAAATAAAATAATAACACTAAAAATTACAGCAACAGAATGTACATATATCACTTAAATAGAATAATAACAATAAAATTCAGCTTCAAGATTTTTGCTCCCGTGAGCTCTGGTTGGGCCTGGGCCGATCGAGGGCCGTTCTGGGCCGATCGTGGAGTGGCTGGGTCTAGTGAGGGCGAGGGAGACAGCAGCTCTGGGATCGTGCTTCCCAGCCTGGCTATATGGCTTCTCAACCGAGCAACTTAGATCTTGTTTTTCAAGCTTTAGTTGCCTCATCTCCGATCCATCCTACGGGGTTAACTCCAGTGTCCAACTTTATGAAGAGAGTAGCAGTGCCAAGAGTTCAAATCATGTCCGCAGCTTCACAAGCTAGCGAGGTCACATTGGGCAGTTCTCAGGCATCTGACCTTCACCAAAATCCATGGAGGATCTCCAAAAACTGGATGCCCCTCATCAAAGGGGGTTTGCAACACTTCTGCGGCAAAAGCTTTTACACCTTCCTGTTTGAAAACAAAGAAGATAAAGATCTTATATTCCGAAGTGGGCCTTATTTTATGGGCCCTCGAGGTCTATATCTCAATGGATGGACTCTCTTTTTTTATCTAGAAAAAGATGTTTCCTCGGCAATGTCGTTATAGGTCCAGCTACCACATTTACATCTTCGTTGCTGGAATGATGAAGCTTCTAGGCAGATACATAGACAAAGCCGAACCAAAGGGGCCTCTATTCGCCTGTGCCAGAATCTGTGTTGAAGTAGACTTGGAGAAAGGGTTACAGGAAGGAGTTAGTCTATGCATGGACGGATGGGAATTCTACGAGAAGGTAGACTACGAACAATTTCCTTTTAAATGCAGGAAATGCCACGAATATGGGCACTTCGTAAAAAACTGCCCTAAGGCTCCATTAGAAGAAGTTGGGAAAAACCCGGAAGAAGGTTGGCATCAAGCAAAGAAGGGAAAAAAAACAAATCCCACCCCTACTAGTAACCTCAAAAAAGGCAAGGAAAAAACTCAAGAACAACCCATCAAAAGCTCAGGAAGCCTCATCAGCAATCAATTCGAGGCTCTTCAAACAGAAGAAGGGGAAATACCAGATCTAGAAGCCCAGAACAAGGAAGATGGAATAGAAGGCAGCAGGACCCAATCCTCAACAGCAACCTCCCCAATAGTGATAGAAGATGTTTCCGAAAAGGCTCCCACCCCTCTTGGTGAAACTTGGGCAGAGATGGTGGCAACAAATGAAGAGAATATGGGAAAAACTTACGAAAGATCGCCTTCCCCTGGGGGGACATGGGCAGAAATGGTCAAGCAGACCAGGATCAATCCAAAGCTGGCCTCCCCCAGTCAAACCTCATCTCAAGAAACTGAGGAATCATCAAGGGTAGGGCCATCTCAAGCCGCCACATGAAGAAAATCTCAAAAGCAACAATGAGAGCAAGAGGCAAAAAGAGAGATAGAGCTAGGAAGACAACTCAACATAGAAGACACCGGCATGCTCCATAATATCAAATTTTTAGGATTGGAAATTGCTATCACTCTTGGAATCCAAGATCTAGCAATGTTTTGCGATTCATTACTAGTCATCAGAGAGGTAAGGAAGCTGGCCAAAAATTATAAAAGGCCCTCCAACAAGATGCAACACATTTTCAACAGTCTTATTAGTGAATTTAAGGCTGTCCACTTTCTTCATATCCTCCGCCCAAACAGTCATTATGTAGATCATATGGCAAACAAAGGAATTCAGATTGAATATGGCTTCATGGCTTGTGATGGCAACAGTCCTAACCGTTGTTGGATACCTTGACAAAGGAGCAGTTTTGATATGTACAATTTTTGCATTCTCATTCTCAGGAAATTTGTAAGAGTTTACAGTCACTCTAGATTTGGTTTATTTCGAGATAATTATCATCATGTAAAAGAAGAGCAAGATATTATGATTATTGAAGACCAATGCACTCAATCCATAAATCTGCTAATGTAACCCTCTTCTCTTTTTTTAATACAACACCTTAACTGTCCTTGTTAAAAAGAAACAATAAAATTCACAACCAAAACTACTAAAATTGCTACTATTTTATTTCTATTTCAGTAATAATCCATTTCTATTTCAATAGTTTTTCAATACTATATGTATTTAAATCTATTTCTATTTCAATAGATTCCATTTTTATTTCAATAGTAGATGTGTATTTAAATCCAATAATAATGCCTTTTGAAGATAAAAAGGTTGTAATATACATTTACTACTAAAAGAGAAATAAAAGAGCAGCAATTAAATTATATTTGAAATCTTAATAGAATAAGGAATTAAATGTGTATTTATCTAAATAAAATAAAATACATATTTACTATTGAAATAAAAATAAAATAATAATCCTAAAAATTATATATTTGAAATCTTAATGGAATTCCACTAAAATAAAATAAAACACATTTTCTATTTATTGAAATAGAAATAGAATAATAACACTAGAAATTACAACAAGAGAATAAAATTCACAACTAAAACTATTGAGAGTGTATATTCTATTCTTGTTAGAATTTTATCATTTAATCAATATGATCTAGGATCTTATCGGAGAGAATAACATGTACAACAATAATCACAAGAGACAAAGAATTTTCCTCGGGGAAACCATAAAGGAGAAAACCCCACAACTTTCTCGGAGATAGAATGAGCACCAATAGCAAAAGTAAAACCCAAAGACGCAAAGATGATCTCCGGCCGTTGTTCTCTCTCACACTTGTGTGAGCTCCTCCTCTCTCACTCATGCGCTACAGTTGAGTGAGTGTGTGTAGTTTTCCACTTGACAATTACTCTACAAGGATGACCTCACTAGGAGAGTCTAATAACCCTAATACCCCTCAACTATGGGGACTATTTCCCCAAATTACAACGGAGGGTTAACCTCAATGAATTTAAATGACTTTATTATATTAATGAATCTCCTGATCGGAGGAACAAACATCTCTGTCGGGGTACAATGAAATACAATATAAAATATACAAGTGAATACATTCTAAAGTTACAAATACCGTCAACACTCCCTCTTAACTAGGAATGTATTCTCTTAACACATTTCATCAGCACAAGTCTTCATTACTGGATCATCATCAAAGTTGGTTCATTATCAAATATGGATCATCATCATTGCTCCTGCTATCTCGAGCAAATGGTGTTATCTCTCAATTCTACTCGTCATAGGAAGTTCTACAAAGCCATCCATTTTTCATGTTGGATGTAGGTCTCAGCACTTATATCCAACCATGGGAGGCCCATCCTACCACCATGTCATAAAGGCCCAGCGCTTACATCTAACCATGGGAGGCCCTACCTTCCATCATGTCAGAAATACCCAGCACTTACATATGACCATGGGAGGCCCAGCATGCCACCATGTCAGAAAGGCCCTGCACTTACATCCACCAGCATGGTAGGACACACCATCTACCATCCAGGGAAAGGCTCTGTACTTACATCCATCGGCATGGTAGAACACACCATCTACCATCCAGGGAAAGGCTCTGCGCTTACATCCACTGGCATGGTAGGATAAGCCATCTACCATCTGGGGAAAGGCTCTATGCTTACATCCACCAACATGGTAGGACACACCATATACCATCTGGGGAAAGGCTCTGAACTTACATCCACTGGCATGGTAGGACACACCATCTACCATCCAGGGAAAGGCTATGCACTTACATTTGACCATGGGAGGCCCCGCCTACCACCATGTCAAAAATGCTCTGAACTTACATCTAAACATGGGAGGCACCGCCTATCACCATGTCAAAAAGGCTCTACACTTACATATAACCATGGGAGGCCCCGCCTACCACCATGTCAGAAAAGGCTCACGGACTTATCACTTCCCCTTAGAAGGAACCTCGATCTGGAGAACACCAAGCTTCTCTCTGAAGTACTAAAACTTCACTATGGCCATTTCTAGAATAGAATCATATCAGGGTTGATTACGTCCAAGGATAACTTGCGAGCTTCGCCAGGACTGATTACATCCGAGGACAACCTACAGGATTGGTTACGTCTGAGAAACCTATGAGCATCGCCAGGATTTCATACTCAAACAACCTGTCTCACTGGTTATGCTAGAACTCATCACTCCCTCTTTCGAGAGATCTTGATCTGGATCACATACTGGAGCTTCATTGCTCCTCTCTGCATTATATAAAAATGCAAGTCAAATCAATGAAATTAAATATTAGCTTTCAAAAGAAACACACAACCTCACAAATAGTCAGGCAAGTGGAAACATATTTTGCCTCGACTGTACTCAGCGCCATGCAGGACTGCATCTTTCCAAACTAGTATCCCATACTGGATCTCAAACTGAAGAAGCAACCCAGGGTGCTCTTCTTCTTAATGGAGCTACCAATACAAATCAACATAACCATGCAAGTTAGTCTTATGATTCATACTTGATTCCATACTCAATTCTACCCTTCAGGTGCCCTACTGCATGCTTTGCAACCAGGTGAGCATGTCTCGGATCTGTGAGGAACTATCTCAAGTTTTTCACTGTAAAGCATATGCCTGGTCTCGTATTCGTCAAGAACATCAATGAACAAATCATCTAACAATACATCATGGCATCAACCGTCTTTGATGAAGCATCACCCAATAGCTTCAAGTTCGATGCCATAGGAGTGGCCATGGCCTTACAGTCCATCATCCTTAACCTCTTTAGGATCTCCACTGCATACTTCCCTTGTCCAAGGGAGATTCCATCTGCACTATGACACACCTCCATGCCTAGAAAGTAGTGCATCATACTCAAGTCCTTCATCTCGAATTCGGCAGCAAGTCTCCTTCTTGAAACTTTAAAGAGTTCATCTTTTTCTATCAGGAACAGGTCATTGACATATAAAATGAGCATCACTGGTCTTCTGCCTTCAACCTTGAAGTAAAGGTTGGAATCCGCTTTACTCTAAGTAAATCCTAGAGCCATCAGTAAGTTGTCCATCTTGTCATACCATGTCGAACCTCAGGATCTTTTGCAGTCACACCCTCTGAAGCGGAGCATCATTATTTCATACTATATGTAATGAAACATTTTGTACTAGAGTGACAAGTAGCTGGAGCAACCGAATGGTCCGTTAGTAGTTGAATCTGACTATCATTTTAAATAATGAAATATGATGAATATATTAGATGATGAATATTACAATGATGTCTTGGCCTTAAATATGGTTTGGACATTCATGATGAGGAGACACCTCCTTTCTTTCTAACCTAACTATAAATTATTTAATTATTAATTATAATCTTATTTTATGTTCATTACAGTAGCTTCCTCTGCTACTAATATTTCCTTGTATCCCACTATGTTGCCATCTACTTCATTTTGGATCTTGTAGATCCATATGGAAGACACTATGGACTTCCCTTCAAGTCTCAATACCACATCCTAGACATCATTCTTCTTGAACGGGTGCTCTCCTTCCCTTTATTCTTGGCTACTTCTTCATATATGGAAGGCTCTGCATCAATGATGTTGCTCAACATTGTCACATAATTGCATTGTGTCTGAGGCCTCTTGCTTTCTTTGGAAGTATCGTCATACTATTATTCATCTTGGAATATTCTTCATCTATCGTTCTCTTTGTATTCTTCTGAAGCTCTTTCTTTCTCTATGGAAGCTTCAGTTCCATCTTTATGTATGCTTATTGGAGTGAATCTTGAACTGTCATCACTTGTTCTTCGGAACAAGTCTCATCCTTATTTTCTCGTAGGCGATTGTACGCAATCTTTCCTACAATTCAATTGCACCAATTGTGTGGTTAGAAACATTTCATAAGGCATATTCATAATGGCAAACTCTTATGCATAACGATATAATCATACAACTATTTTAGCCAATACAACATTCATCCATATCTCACGGAAACTTTCTAGATTCCTTCCATCTCTACCATGACATCATTGAGATTGTGCACTAATCCAGTATGTAAGCAAAGAGGTTTCATTATAGATAAGTAGCAATGGAGTGTTGTATAGCACCATGGGCTACACTTACCCATCACATGCATATTAGTAGTATACTGTCATTAATGCAACCATTCAATCATTTCATAATAACTAAACAATGTCATATAAACAACTAGATATATAGGAAAATACAATTCAAATACTTATCTTTACTTCTTTCGTGGGTAGACTCCTTCTTGAGCCTTCAGCTTCATCATCTTCTTTATTCATAACATCATCATTTCTTATCAAAATGCTAAGATGGATAAGAGGTTCTTCAAGAATTGAGTCCTTCATATTCCTCATCACTTAAGGGATCTTTGTGATAGCTTGATCTTCAGTTTCTCCCATCTTCTCTTCTCTTACTAGGTGTCGAGCTTCTTCTTGTGTGCATTCTTCCTAGAGTCTGTTGAAGGTAATCACTTCCTTCTACGAAAGACACTACAGACTTCCCTTCAGGTCTCAATGCCGCATCCTAGACATCATTCTTCTTGAACTGGTGCTCTCCTTCCCTTTCTTCTTGGCTACTTCTTCATAGATGGAAGGCTCTGCATAAATGATGTTGCTCAACATTGTCACATAACTGCATTGTGTCTGAGGCCTCTTGCTTTCTTTGGAAGTCTCGTCATATTATTCTTCATCTATCGTTCTCTTTATATTCTTCATCTACCATTCATCACTTGAGGGATCTTTGTGAGAGCTTGATCTTCAGTTGCTCCCATCTTCTCTTCTCTTATTATGTGTTGAGCTTCTTCTTGTGTGCATTCTTCCCAGAGTCTACTGAAGGTAATCACTTCCTTCTAGCACACATTCCTCAAATGAATGAATCCCATGATCTTAGGAGACCATTCAAGGTGGTTATAACAATATCTTATTCTTCTTCGATTGCTTTGTCATAGTATCGAACACTTCCTTTTGGTGTCTTCAAGGATGACACATGAGAGATGAGATGATCTTTAATAGAATCTATAATCATTTCTCTTGGATCTATCCTTAGCCTCATCTCCCTATGGCTCTTAGAACTTCCTTACTGATCTAAGTCAATTTATTCAAGGATCACGAAGTTCTTATACTTCCACACTTGGAAGTTGTCAGCTTCACCAAGCTTGTCATCAAGCTGGTGTGATTAGTCATTTTGAAATGAGAACCTCAAATGTAAATAGCAAATGATTAGATCTTACCAATTTGAGGTGTCTGTTCTGGTTTTGGAGCTGACTAATCTAGGGTTTGTCAGAGAAAACATAATTTTCAAAACTTGGAATATTTTAGATCTGATTGGATATAAAGATGCGCCATCTAATTTTCAAGATTAGTAGCTTCCTCTGCTACTAATCTTTCCTTGTATCCCATGATGTTTCCATCTACTTCATGTTGGATCTTGTAGATCCATATAGAAGACACTACGGACTTCCCTTCACATCTCGATACCGCATCCTAGACATCATTCTTCTTGAACTGGTGCTCTCCTTCCCTTTCTTCTTGGCTACTTCTTCATAGATGGAAGACTCTGTATCAATGTTGTTGCTCAACAGTGTCACATAACTGCATTGTGTCTGAGGCCTCTTGCTTTCTTTGGAAGTCTCATCATACTATTCTTCATCTTGGATTATTCTTCATCTACCATTCTCTTTATATTCTTCTAAAGGCCTTTCTTTCACTATGGAAGCTTCAGGTTCATATTTATGTACGCGTATTGGATCCAATCTTGAACTATCGTTACTTGTTCTTCGGAACAAGTCTCATCCTTCTTTTCTTATAGGCGATTGTACGCAATCTTTCCTACAAGTCAAATGCACCAGTTGTGTGTTTAGAAACATTTCATAAGACATATTCATAATGTAAAACTCTTATGCATAAAGATATAATCATAGAACTATTTTAGCCAATACAACATTCATCCATATCTCACAGAAACTTTCTAGATTCCTTCCATCTCTACCATGACATTATTGATATTGTGCACTAATCCAATATGTTAGCAAAGAGGTTTCATTCTAGATAAGTAGAAATGGAGTGTTGCATAGCACCATGGGCTACTTACCCATCACATGCATATTAGTAGCATACTGTCATTAATGCAACCATTCAATCATGCATAATAACTAAACAATGTCATATAAACAACTAGATATATAGGAAAATACAATTCAAATACTTATCTTTATCTGTTTCGTGGGTAGACTCATTCTTGAGCCTTCAGCTTCATCATCTTCTTTATTCATAACATCATCATTTCTTATCAAAATGCTAAGATGCATAAGAGGCTCTTTAAGAATTGAGTCCTTCATATTCCTCATCGCTTGAGGGATCTCTGTGAGAGCTTGATCTTCAGTTGCTCCCATCTTCTCTTCTCTTATTATGTGTCGAGCTTCTTCTTGTGTGCATTTTTCCCAGAGTCTATTGAAGGTAATCACCTCCTTCTGGCACACATTCCTCGAATGAATGAATCCCATGATCTTGGGAGGCCATTCAAGGTGGGTATAACAATATCTTATTCTTCTTTGATTACTTCGCCATAGCATCGAACACTTCCTTTTGGTGTCTTCAAGGATGACACATGAGGGATTAGATGATCTTTAATAGAATCTACAATGATTCTCTTGGCTATAGCCTTAGCCTCATCTCCCTCTGGCTCTCAAAACTTCCTTACTGATCTAAGTCAATTTATTCAAGGAACACTGACTTCTTATACTTCCATACTTGGAAGTTGTCAGCTTCACCAAGCTTCTCAACAAGCTGGTGTGATTAGTCATTTTTAAATGAGAACCTCAAATGTAAATAGAAAACGATTAGATCTTACTAATTTGAGGTGTTTGTCCTGGTTCTGGAGCTGGATGATCTAGGGTTTGTCAGAGAAACCCTAATTTTCAAAACTTGGAATCTTTCAGATCTGATTGGATATAAAGATGTGACTCCTCAAGGTGAGCTGAGAAGCATACTCATTTTCCCAAAACTGTGATCACAACTACAAAATATATGATGCCCTAGTTTTCTTCAATTTCTTCTCCAGAATTCCCTGATATTGTTTCTACGGTATCTTCGAATGTACAACTCCTATGTATCTCAAAATTCATACTAAGGTATCCTCATATGTCCTATTTCCAACACCATATGTTTGAGTAGAATTGGTTTCACCAATTGGGACTTATGATATTTTTCCCAACGTGACGTATTTTAGGACTGTTCAGCATAGGGAACTTGTACAGACTGCCACGTGTCATTTTTTTTCACCTTCGGGGTCTGAAAATTTCACCATAGAAATTAAAGTTTGTGTCCTATCTGGAACATCTTGTGAAATTTCATTTGGACCTTTGTATCCCAAGATATAGCAATTATCCCTACGTTTCATGTTTAGGGATGAATCCAGGGACAGGTTGGAACCCTGATTTGGAGGAATCGTATCTCCCAGAATATAGCGAATTTGAGGCCAAAATTTTTACACAGTGTACAACACAAATTTCTCTTTGGTCTATAAAAATTTTGGCTTTTGTGCCTTCTCCAATCTCGCATTATAGTGAATGTTATAGGATTACTAAATTCATTCTTCTAGGGTTTTCATGCATCAAAACCCTAATTTCCATTAGGAATTTGAGATGTCGAAACTGGATCTGGAGATGATATTTTGCAGTGGTGATTTTCTGGCCTGGGGTCAAATTAGGGTTTGACTTTCCCAAAGTTTTACCCAACCAAAAATTTTGATCTTGGTCTCTAAATTTCGATTTTGAGGAGGAGAGAAATCCTATGCTGGGCTCACTCAAAAATCCCACTTCTGTGAAAAGCCCTAATTTCCCGCAGTAGTGACAAGTCAAAAAACTAAAAAATGCTCAAAATTAGATTCGACTTCAACAGAAATATGCGCCATTCAATGGAGAGTTAGCCTAGCCTCCTTTTGCTGATGATCTGTGGAGAGAAACCCAAAAAGTAAGAAGCCCTAGATTCTACAGCTGCATAGTGTCTTCTTCTCAGGTTAGCTTTGATACCATGTTAGAATTTTATCATTTAATCAATATGATCTGGGATCTTATCTAAGAGAATAACATGTACAGCAATAATCACAAGAGACAAGAGACACAACTAATTTTCCTCGGGGAAACCATAAAGGAGAAAACCCCGCAGCTTCCTCAGAAAATAGAATGAGAACCAATAGCAAAAGTAAAACCCAAAGACACAAAGATGATCTCCGACAGTTGTTCTCTCTCTCAATTGTGTGATCTCCTCTTATCTCACTCATGTGCTATAGTTGAGTGAGTGTGTGTTACAATTAGAGAGTCTCACTCTCTATTTATACTAGTTTTCCACTTGACAATTACTCTACAGGGTCGATCTCACTTGGAGAGTCTAATACCCCTCAACTGTGGGGACTATTGCCTCGACTTACAGCAAAGGGTTAACCTCAATGAATTTAAATGACTTTATTATATTAATGACTCTCCCGATCGGAGGAACAAACATCTCCGTCGGGGTACAATGAAATACAATATAAAATATACAAGTGAATACATTCCGAAGTTACAAATACATCAACGATTCACTCATGAATAATAACATAGAAATTGCAACAAGATATTACAAATTTGAATTTAAAAAATATAGAAATCTATAATGTATAAATGGGAGTCTAAATATTCTAAGTTTTCAACTTTTTTTAGCATATTTTCAGTTAAGAAGGATAAGAAGTGGTTTACTTTAAAATATTGTTCCTATGCTCAAAAAGCTTTCCAAGAAGCTTTCCAAGGTCAATATAGTTTTTGCAAGTTAGGATATTATAAAGGTTTGTAATGTAGAAAATACTATGAAACTCACATCTAATGTGGGTGTAAGCACGGCACTCTAATAGAATCACACAAATGGAAAAATAGAACAACTCCCTATTTCACTATGGAGTTCCTGAGAATTCGTTCTAATCTTGGATTTATTAATTTTCTTATGTGGGCTAGTTACTACCGAGAGATGCTTCTGATCTTACAAATTAGTATTGATGGCCTTCTTATAGTATCTTAATTTTATCTTAACAGCTAAATTTTCCTCATGCCACAATTTCTCTTTAAATTTAGAAGTAGTGATATCTTTTACATTGTCAATGTTCTGCAAAATGTAGTTTCCATCAATGGCCCAATGGTTTGACCAAGCCATGGTATCTTTACACCAACACCGCTTGAGGCGTAGTTGGTTTTGAATTGAGTTTAAAGTAATTTTAGGAAGCCTCTTGTTTCCCATGTTATTTATCTTATGCTTGTACATTAGGTACCTAGTCATAGCCATGCTCTTGATGGGGGAAAGACCCACTTCTATGAGGAGAATAGGATAAGCCATATTGTTTTTAATTTTGAGGTTATAAGTTATAAACTGCTTCTGGATTTTCTCAATCTTCTTCCAATATTTTCTAGAAATGTTTCACCCCTATACTTCACAACCATACAAGATAAGGAGATAACAAGAGTTTCAAAGAGGAACTTATTTTTATCTCACATTACCAGATTGGTTGATTAACAATTATCTTCAAGACCAAACTAAGATTTCCACCCTCCATTAGTCATTTTCTCAATGCTATAGTTCCAATTGACCTTGTGATGAATATCAATTCTGAGAAACTTGTAAGAGGTCACTTCCTCTAGATTTATATTATCATAAATAAAATTTGCATAGGTGTATTTCTTAGATTTTATAATCATGATTTTTATCTTGTCGATGTTGGCAGTCATACCCATGTTAGAGCAAAAATAATTAAGAATTCTTAATTGCTTATAGAGATCAAAAGGATGCGTTTCCATAAGAACAATATCATCAACATAAAGCAGGAGGATGATAAGTATCTCAGCTCAGATTGTACTGGCGCAACCTGCTTCTTCTAAACACCTTTCTAGCTTATCAATGTAAATGCCAAAAGGGTAGGGGAGAGGGGGCATCCTTGTTTAAATCCAAAATTACAATTTATATATGTTTTCCACCCCTCGTTATTCTTAAACTTGACAATGAACTTTTCGTATAACCTTATCGCAGCATCTCTCAACTCAAAAGGAACCTTAATCTCCTCTAGCGTATCCATAAGTTATTTCTAGGCACTGTATCAAAAGCTTTTATAAAATTCACAAAGCAAGAAAATAGGTCAAACTTGTTATTACGTCATTCCTCTACAATGATCCTAAGCGTAATGAGGTGGTTCGTGGTTGAATGATCCTTTCTAAAACCTACTTGGCATTTATCCCACTTACCTTCCATTTCTAGCCATTCATTGATCTTATTTTCTAAGTTAATACCATATAACTTAGCTAAGAGAGGGCTAATCATAATAGTCTGATAATTAGAGGGGTCATTTTTATCACCACTTTTGAAAATAGGAATAATGCGGCTTTAATTCCAAGGGGCATGAAACCCTTTCTTGACCGCTAGATTAAATAGTTTGTGGATGTGTGGGATGAGGACATGCTCTCCAATTTTTATGATTTCTGCTTGGTAGCCTTCAATGTCTTTGGATTTTCCATTTGTTAAGCACTTAACCCCGAAACCTATGTCTTCTAACAAGAAAAATTATTTCGTTGTAAGAAGGGTTTGAATATTATCTCTGATATTTGGGGATTCATAAATCTTTTTAAGATAGGAATTCCAATATTTTAAAGCAATGTTATTGTCTTCTTTTGTTTTGCAAGTTAGAATTTTCCTCTAGAATTTCTTAGGAGCCACCTTGGAAAGGTGTAGGAGATTTTCATGTGTTTTACTTAGATAATGTCTTTTTTTTCTTTTAATTAAGGCTTTGTAGTGATTTATCTTGTCCATTTCTATCGAATATGTAGTAGCTTACTTAATTTCTTTTCTAACATATTTACACTCTTGATCATACCAAGGGTTGGTTCTACTATCGCTTGTTTTAGTCGATACTTCAATAGAGAACTTGTTAATGGAGGATGAGAGGGTTGTAGCAAAATTATGGTAGAGATTTTCTATATTCTCCATACTAGATAAAGGAAACAATTTATTTTTTAGATCATGAAGAAGAATGTCAGCTTTATTTTTATCGAAGATCAAGTGTTTTTGGCAATGATAGTTTTCCTCCTTGGGATCGTTATGCATGGCAATATTGAGAGCTATAATTAAGGTCTATGATCAGAGTTGGGCTCATGGTCATTGAAGATGTTGAAATCTATTATTTTATTGTATAGAGAGATATCAGATTAACGTAATCTACCACACTATTGCCAATCCCATGGATACAAGTCATCCAACTATATTTTGGCCATTTTATGATACCATTGCAAATGATAAGATCTTGAGCACTACAAAATTTGACCAGCTCATAATCGAATAAATTTTCACCTAGATCTTCAAAACTTATTTTGTACCTATTAGTCATCTCAAGGTCTTCGTCTAACCAAAGAGGATTAGGGTTGGAATAATTGCTTAAAATAATAGCTTGGTTACTGGAATTTCGAGCATTGAAGTCATCCATCAAAAGGATATTGTCTTCCTTCCTTAAACTAGAAATATCATGTTCTAAACCATTTGTTAGCGCCAGGATTGAGCCCATAGGTTGGGCGTAAAAGGGTTCTCTCCCGGGAAACAGCAGAACCACTTTAGACTGCGCCTCCGGCTCTGCGCAGTCAGAGAGGGATCTCTTGCTTGTTTTCAGGAAAATTCATGTAGGATATTTGATCAAGAACGGTCAAGAGGCCAGAATCCTGAATAGGGCGGGTGCGTTGATGTAAGATGTAGGTAGGACTATCAGAGTAAGGAACCATTGGGAAATGGATTCAAAGTTCCAGGTAGGGAACATATTGCAGGAGGTAAAGAATGGCGTAAATTTACAAACAGAGGCAAGATAGCCATCGATCTTTCAATCAGGAGATATTTAGCAGGTGATTAGTAGATGAGAGGGAATAGTTCATCACGCAGAGCACCAACAAGATAAATTCTACGTAACTTTAGAAGAAAACTTAAATGAATATCTGAAACAACAGACAGAGCATAGCATGTATGAATTCCAAACTATTATACACTCATTTCAAACATGAAAGAAATTAACAAACTGGAATGAAAACATGAAGAACATTTCACATAAAGAGATTACATATTGAAAGAAGAAATGACATTGGAATATCTTCCTTGAAAGACAATCCTTCCTCTACAAATTTTATTCATAACATGTAAACCAGAGACTAATTACAATGGGGAGCCTCAGCCCTTGAAAGTTTCCCAACCAACCCCTATCTCCCTCTATCGGGAGTGTATTTATACTATTTTGGCACTGAGGCTATTCTCTGAAACCAACCTAAAAACTGTTTCCAGTCGCAATCAAACAGTAAAAATCTAGAGAGTGGAAATATCGCCATGATTTACAAATGCAAATAAACATCATGGAGCTGTAGCGTGTGGCAATGAGGACTGACAACGTAGATTTTTATTTATCATGGTATGTGAAAGCGATCCCTATGTTTCCTACTAACGGTCAATTTCCGACTCAGACCATTTCAGACATACCTTTCTGCCTCCTCTGACCAGCCTGCTTCTTTCAGACCATGTTGCTTAAAGGCTGACAAGAAGACCTGGGCCCTAATGCCCAATCATTTTCCCAGCCCGTCTTTCGTCTGGTAACACAGTTATAGGAGGGGACTGGGAAAAGGGTGGCCATGCACTTGATGATGATAAACGTCTTACAAAGCTTAAAATCCTTGTACCGCTCTCTTCCTCCTATGAGGAGGATTTTCTTGCAGGCTACGTAGCTGGTTGAATGTTTGACCTCCTCCCCTCCCACGATAAAGTTGTTAAGTTGAGATTATAGGGGAGGTGGTGAAGGCTTTGGACCTATACTATCCCGGAGAGAGCATTTGCTCCAACAGCTTAACCACCACTATGTGATGGGATTTTGTAGGTCGTGACTATAACTAGGAGTGTCGGAGGCACTTCGTTGGGATGTAAAAACCCACACACAACGCATCTAAGGGCATGGCTATGTGGAAGTAGGTGAACCTCCTTAGGCATTTAACATATTTTCCCCAGTGGTTGGAGATTTCCTAGTGTAGATAACCAGGACGATGAAGAAACACAATTTTATGTTCGCCAACCATTAGTATCCCTTGTTGAACTAACTTCTCAAACCACACAGACATGGCTATCTGCGAAGGAACTCAACACTTCTCGTAGTTCAACCTTTACCTCTCACCATCTGTACATTTCCATACCTCAACAACTTCAGAAGATGGTGCTATATAGGGAAAGCCGAAACGGCCTGGAGATGGCTATACTCTTGAATACTGATTGATGTGACAATAGCATGTGTGACACTAGGGTGGGGATCTTCTCCTTTAGTGTTTAATTATCTTATCTGGTATGGGTAGTATTTTAAGTGCTTTCCTGCATGGTTGTCCAGCTGGTTCAAAGGATGTGGATTTTACCTTCCTTGCCTTTTCACTCACTACAATGGTGGCGTCGAGCGGATTCAGTTCACAAAATCTCTTTGCTTCGTGTAGACGCCAAGTTCATCGCTTCAAAAACCCGAACCTCCTACTTATCTACTACTTTATTCTATGTTAACCACGTGCCAGACCTATGAGCCAGGAAAGTTAGCGTCATAGAACATGACCTTAGCCTTAGGCCTATCACAAATAGCGTCGGGAGAATCAGTTAATCAGCCGGGAGGCAGATTACGCATATGAACGTCCCCTCCATTGTCATCTCCACACTGGATGCGACACTTAGCGCCCTAAGGCTTCCTCAACCCTCCGATTTGGGGAAACTTTCACGTCCACCATCCACGTTTCATTATGCCTACCACCAACTTATCTTCTCTTGATACAACGAGTAGCTTTAGATCGTGGTGTGTTCTTACTCGTTGATTTAGATTGACCTTCCCATGCAACCGTCGATATGAGTGGGTCCTATCACCCCTTCATGAATTGGGATCTTGACGTTGTCCACGCTAGTTCAAATCGTGAAAAGAGCCACAGCCATAGATCTACCTCTACTCTTGTCGTGATCGTTGATTCTTTGCAACCGGTACCACTTTTCACGATTTGGAATCGCAACTTCCTCTTCACAATTTTGTCTTGTGAAATAAGCTGGGGCTGTAGATCTGCTTCTGCTTTCATCCCTGCCGTCAAATACTTTCACCTTTTAACCTGTTTCGCGATTTGGGAAATTTCCTTCTATCGAGCATGTTTACTCAGCGAAATTTCCTTCGCCTTAATCTTAGCCCTTTATTGTTTTCCATTTTTAATAGACTGCGAATTCCAAACTTTGACCATTCTCTCATGTCTTTTGTCCAAAAACACGCTCTATCGTCGCTCCTCTTCCTTGTGCTCCTGGATCATTGGTCTACGATGCCTTTCTCTATCATTGTCGCGGCTGCAAGTCTTCACCTTTAGAGGTTTCTACCACTATAGATTGAGCTCTTCTTCCTTATCTGATGGTCTCAGAACATGGAAAATGTGCCTCTGATAATCTAAAGGGCGCTCACATAATTTTCAAATGAATAGGACCCTTTTTTAGCTCTGTCAGACCCATAAATAAACTGTTGCAAATAGAGTGCTAACAGCTGGCTCCACGAGGGATGTTATCCTCCCAACAAGGTAGCAAAGAACCCCCGCAGACCAAGTGCCAAATCCATTGGGTCATCCCCAATATTTCCTTCAAAGCCTCCATTATGCTCTGAGCTACTACTTTAGCGAAGTTATGTCACTTTGCAAACCATGCTATTGGCCATATTCTGAAACTGAGAACAGTTGTGACTACAAACATGTGCTTACAACTGAAAATGAAAACAAACTAAAATAGCAATCAAGGAAATTCTTTATGATTACCAAGCTTATTTGTTCCTACCTACTCTACCTAACTTAGTGCACAAATCCGATTAAGTGAAATCAGACTTCCAATGAAGCCAATCAAGCAGCTTGCCTAATACTTTTGTTCTCCTTTCATGCTTGATGAACAGCAATGAAATACAAAATGGAAGAAGGCTATAATAAATAAACTGATCTTTACTGTAGAGATGTGACCAGTCATTACCATTACCCAAACTTTCCATGTATTCTGCTATGGGGTCATATAAAACACGACAACCTCCAGTATATCCTGTCATCTGTTCATGGGAAAGTTGTCCAGAACTCCCTTCCTCTAGTGATCTATCAGGTTGATACTTGGAATATCCTAGAAAAGGACCCACAGAATCTTTCTCCAATGAAACATCCATCCTTTCACTCAAAATTTCTGAAACTAGAGCTTCACTTTCTTCATGTGCCTCAGCCTGAACGTCCTCCTTTTCTTTAACAGAACCAAGTAGGCATATTCCTCCTTTATGGGGTGATATTCCTGAAGGTAGAAAATTAAAAAATGTATTTATTTGCGGACCTTTGCCTCCTTCTTCGTGACTCAACACCTCACCACAAACTCCTGACATATCAGTAGACGGAGAGGGGTTGCATGACTATTCCCCTTCATCATCTTCTTTTCCATATAAGTTTCTAGAAGGCACCATCTCCTCTAACTTATGTTTCTTCTTAGAGGCTTTAATCATGTGTTGCATTAATTCAAAAGAGGAATAACACAAGGGTAGGTTGTCACCTTCAGTACATTTACCATCCATTCCTATCTCAACTTTCTGACTTTGCATTGCAGCTTGATTGTCTCCATTAGCAGACCTTGGTTCTATAACTGGCTCTTCAAGTATAGCCTCCTCATACTCATCATACATAGGTACACCGAAATCCATTTTAAAATCATCACCAGCGAACACGGTGCTAGGCAAATTGCAATCTTCAGAAAACAGGCCTACAGAACCATATGCTTCTATATTGAGTTGATCATCTTCCTGCCTAGCCAAGGAAAGCTTTAGCTCAACGGGCACTTTCCCATTCTGCTTGTAGGGTCCAACCAATTTTAATGTATCTTTTATTTCACCACCATTATCTTGTCCTGAAAATTTTTTGGACATCTTAAGGTTTTCCTCAACCTCCAAACAATCAATAAACGTATGCTACAGAGTGGTTGATCTTCTTTCCAAAAGAAGTAAGGATAGTTCAAGAGGAAAGGTGGCTGCATATTAGATCTTAGCAGCGTTCTCAAGAGGTTGGACTTCCTTGGGCATGTTATAATAAAATCTTGCAAATATTCTATTAAAAATAGATATGGACTCACCCTCATGCTTCTTCAGGGAATAAAATTCTGAAAGTATTTGATCCAGTGGCCTTCTCCTACCCCAGAACTTCAAAAAGGTGCAAGAAAACTCCTCCCAGGTGTTGATGGACTTGGGCTGCAAGTGTTTGAACCATTCTTTAGTATCTCCTTGCAAAGACAGGGCAAAATCCCTCATGCAGACATCATCATGTTCAATCTCAAAAAGGTTAGAGAAATGTTCAAAGGCTTGTAAATGTTTCTTAGCAGTGAAGTCTTTGGATTCTCCATCAAATTTGGGGGGGTACTTGTAATGTTTCGTAGGAAAATCATAGAGGATAGGAGGCAATTGTAGTGGTTTGTACCGGCTTGGAAGACTGGGATAGACCAAGTTAGGCACAATAAATATGCTATTATTCGAGGTTTCATGAGGTTCACAGGGGCGACCTTTAACGTCATGAGATTCAGGAGAAAAATCGTGGTCAAAATCCAATGTACAAGATGATGCAATGCTTTTGGTTCGTAAAGAAGGATAAATAGGAATATATTCATAGCTCTGTTCCAAACGAATTGAACCATAGAAGGTTGTTTTGATAAATTTAGGAAAGGATAGGAACAAACTTACAAGACAAGACAAGGCATCTTGGAAGAAACGTAAACTCGACTATCTTAACCTTTCACCATGCATTTTTGGGCCTTACAAGGATTCCATTCTCCCTGGTGGAGCCTGTCAGTTTTTCTAACAATTTGATTTCTGGGTCATACCACCAGTGGAGTTGCTAAAGTCTGAATCCTTCAAGAGTGGAGTCGCCAGGTGAAAAGTGCTCATCCTTCTTGATGTTTGATCATCATTCACCATCAACAACCAAATCTAAAACTATGTTGTTGTTCCCAAGGATGATCTTCAATCTCGTCCCCGGTAACGGCGCCAATTTCTTAGCACCGAGCTTGAGCCCATAGGTTGGGCGGAAAAGGGTTCTCTCCAGGGAAACAACAGAATCGCTTTAGACTGCGCCTATGGCTCTCCGTAGTCAGAGAGGGATCTCTCGCTTGTTTTTAGGAAAATTCACGTAGGATATTCGATCAAGAATGGTCAGGAGGCCAGACTCTTGAATAGGGCAGGTGCGTTGATCTAAGATGTAGGTGGGACTGTCAAAGTAAGGAACCATTGGGCAATGGAGTCGAAGGTCCAGGTAGGGAACATATTGCAGGAGGTAAAGAATGGTGTAAATTTACAAACAGTGGCAAGATAGCCATCGATCTTGCAATTAGGAGATATTTAGTAGGTGATTAGTAGATGAGAGGGAACAATCCATCACGCAGAGCACCAACAAGATGAATTCTACGTAACTTTAGAAGAAAAGTTAAATGAATATATGAAACAATAGACGGAGTATAGCATGTATGAATTCCAAAATGTTATACACTCATTTCAGACATGAAAGAAATTAACAAAATGGAATGAAAACATGAAGAACATTTCACGTAAAGAGATTACATATTGAAAGAAGCAACGACACAGGAATCTCTGCCTTGAAAGGCAATCCTTCCTCTGCAAATTTTATTCATAACACATAAACCAGAGACTAATTACAATGGGGAGCCTCAGCCCTTGAAAGTTTCCCAACCAACCACTATCTCCCTCTATCGAGAGTGTGTTTATACTATTTCGGCACTGAGACTATTCTCTGAAACCAACCTAAAAACTACTTCCAATCGCAATCAAACAGTAACAATCTAGAGAGTAGAACTATCGCCACGATTTACAAATGTGAATAAACATCATGGAGCTATAGTGTGTGGTAACGCGGACTGACAATGCAGAGTTTTCTTTATCATGGTACGTGAAAGTGATCCCTATGTTTCCTACTGACGGTCAGTTGTCAACTTAGACCATTTTAGACATACCTTTCTGCCTCCTTTGACTAGCCTGCTTCTTTCAGACCACGTTGCTCAAAGGCTGACAAGAAGACCTGTGCCCTAATGCCCGATCATTTTCCCAGCCCGTCTTTCGTCTAGTAACACGGTTATAGGAGGGTACTGGGAAAAGGGTGGCCATGCACTTGATGATGATAAACGTCTTACAAAGCTTATCATCCTTGTATTGCTCTCTTCCTCCTACGATGAGGATTTTCTTGCACGCTACGTAGCTGGGTGCATGTTAGACCTCCTCCCCTCCCATGATAAAGTTGTTAACTAGAGATTATAGGGGAGGTGGAAAAGGCTTAAGACCTATACTATCCTAGAGCGAGCATTTTCTCCAACAGCTCGGCCATCGCTGTGTGATGGGATTTCATAGGCCGTGACTGCAATTGGGAGTGTCAAAGGGACGTCGTTGGGATGTAAAAATCCACGCACAGCGCATCTAAGGGCATGGCTATGTGGAATCAGGTGAACCTCCCTAGGTGTTTAACATCTGTGCCCTGGTGGTTGGTGATTTCCTGGTGTAGATAACCAGGACGATGAAGAAACACAATTTTATGTTCACCAACCATTAGTATCCCTTGTCGAAATAACTTCTAAAACCACACAGCCATGGCTATCTGTGAAGGAACTCAACACTTATCATAGTTCAACCTTTACCTCTCACCATCTGTACATTTCCATACCTCAGCAACTTTAGAAGATGGCGCTATATTGGGCAATCTGAAACAGGCTGGAGATGGCTATACTCTTGAATACCGGTCGACACGACAATAGCATGTGTGACACCAGGGTGGGGATCTTCTCCTTTAGTGTTTAATTATCTTATCTAATATGGGTAGGATTTTAAGTGCTTTCCCGCGTGGTTGTCCAACTGGTTCAAAGGATGTGAATTTGACCTTCCTTGCCTTTTCACTCACTGCGATGATGGCGTCGAGCGGATTCAGTTCACGACATCTCTTTGCTTCGTGTAGATGCCAAGTTCGTCGCTTCAAAAACCTGAACCTCCTTCTTCTCTATGGATTTCTTCTACGTGAACCACGTGCCAGACCTATGAGGCAGGAAATTTAGCGTCATTGGACATGACCTTAGCCTTAGGCCTATCACAAATGGTGTCGGGGGAATCAGTTAATTAGCTGGGAGGCAAATTACGCGTATGAACGTCCCCTCCATTGTCATCTCCGGTCTCTGCACTGGATGCGACACTTAAAGCCCTAAGGCTTCCTCAGCCCTACAATTTGGGGAACCTTTCATGTCCACCGTCCACGTTTCATTACTCATGCCGCCAACTTCTCTTCTCTTGATACAACGAGTAGCTTTAGATCACGGCGTGTTCTTACCTGTTGATTTAGATTTACCTTCCCATGCAACCATCGATCTGAGTGGGTCCGATCACCCCTTCATGAATCAGGATCCTGACGTTTTCTGCACTAGTTCAGATCGTGAAAAGAGCCACAGTCATATATCTACCTCTACTCTTGTCATGATCGTTATTCTTTGCAGCCGGTACCACTTTTCACGATTTGGAATCACGACTTCCTCCGCACAAGTTTGGCTTGAGAAATCAGCTGAGGCTGTAGATCCACTTCTTCTTTCATCCCTGCCATCAAATAATTCCACCTTTTAACCTGTTTCATGATTTGCGAAAGTCCCTTCTGTCGAGCATGTTTGCTCAGCGAAACCGCTCCAGGCCGTCAATCAGGCTTCGCCTTGATCTTGGCCCTTCATTGTTTGCCATTTTTAACAGACTATGTGAATTCTGAAATTTGACCATTCTATCGCGTCTTTTGGCCAAAAACACACTCTATTGTCGCTCCTCTTCCTTGTGCTCCCAGATCATTGGTCTATGATGCCTTTCTCTATCATTGTCGTAGCTGCAAGTCTTCACCTCCGGAGGTATCTACCACTATAGATTGAGTTGTTCTTCCTTATTTGACTATCTCAGCACATGGAAAATGTGCCTCTGATAATCTGAAGGGCGCTCACATAATTTTCAAATGAATAGGACCCTTTTCGAGCTCTATCAGGCCCATAAATCGATTTTTGCAAACGGAGTGCTAACACCATTATAAGGACAATTTTTTATCTAAAATTGGTTTTTTTATAGAAGTTGGAATTAATAGGGGCAAAATAACAGATGGCTATGTAGGTTTTTTTCATCATTAATTCTTGTGATCGCTAATGAAATAAATTGGTTGGAAGGGTATTTCTTATAAAGCCTAACATGTGGGGATATGTTCTTCCTAATGTAACATGATATACCTGCAATGCCTTTATGGCTTGAACATTTATTCCATATTGACCATAGGACATATCCATCTATATCAAGGACCTTGGACTCCTCGTGTTCCCAAGTTTCAACCAATAATATAACATCAACTTCACTTGGGATCCAACTTAACGTAGGGCCTTTGCTCCATGGAAGGCCTCGATAGTTCGAGGAGAATATTTGGAGTGTGTCAATTCTCTATTTATTACTATCATTTTGGTTTCTATCTCTAATAACATATTTCATGTTTGAAATTAATGCTCATTTTCCCTCCTTCCTAGCTTAGTTTACCTTTTGGACCTCCTTTCTTAATTCAGACTAATCCTCTGGAATGAGGTATTCATTTATAAATATCTATGAGCCTTTTAAACTTGATGTCTTACTGAGTATGTTGTATTTTTGTTTGGTAGAGCTAACCTTAAACTGTATTATCCTTTCTTTATTCTCAATTAATTTCCCCGACCTGTTTGCTTCTATGAGACCGGTAGTTTCAGTTTGTAACATATTGTGAAGTTCTATCTTAATTGGAGTTATAGATGTGTTTGATCACATCTATAAATCCAATTATTGTGACTCATAATTAATACAAATCACTATAAAGAATCCCCCATAATAGTATGTCACTATGCTTTTATGCAACAAAGATGATCGTGGACTTAGTTGTGGTATGTTGCTCTTTTATAGTTATAACGATTGAAAGTTCTCGATCAAGTGTCAAAGGCTCGAACAAGCCATGGAAATGAAAACCCTCGATCAAGCTATCAACTCTTGATCAAGGGTTAATAAAACTCTCGATCAAGCTAATTATATCAATCGACAGTTTTATTAACCTCGATCAAGATTTTTAAAATAGCTTGATCGATCTCTATCTTCAACATTGTTGCGCCCTCCACTTGCCAAAAAGTGTTACTCGTCTTCATGGGAACACCCATGGTACAAAATGTATTATTGGCACCACTAAGATAAAATATGTGGCCACCACAGCCTTTCTTAGAAGACAAATATTTGAGTAATCTATATTCTTTGAGGTTTAGTATTTTAAGCTCTTTGTAGACTGTTATTATTGATGTTTATAGGATGGCTTAGATGATGCTTATACAATGGATGTGATTGTTGTTATGCATCAATTAAATGGCTTTATTGTGAGATGGATATTTTTTCATAATTATCTTAATCTTAGTTGATATAATAGCGATTATAATGATTGAATGGTGCAACTATGTCATGTTTTGTTGTCCTTGACAACTTGTTGAATGCAATATCACCTATTCATCTCAAAAGATATTACAACTTTTTAGAAAATAAATATGAGATTGTGATAAAAACTATTGTGCATATAGTTGATCTTGGAGCAAATATTTCCAACATTATAGAATTGCAAATTAAGTAGAGAGTGTGTATTTGAGAATCAATGCCCTAATTTAGAGAAGTTATTTGGTAAGTTGGTCCTAAATTATTCTCTTTAGTTAATGGCATCCAAGGAAACACGTGAAGAGAAAGGACCCTAGGGAAGGAAATTTTAATTTGCTTGAGGACAAATCTACCAAGTGATGGAAGGTTAATTTAGAGAAGTTATTTGGTAAGTTGGTCCTAAATTATTCTCTTTAGTTAATGGCATCCAAGGAAACACGTGAAGAGAAAGGACCTTAAGGAAGGAAATTTTAATTTGATTGAGGACAAATCTACCAAGTGACGGAAGGTTTGTATTGAACAACTTAGTGAATTAAACCTACTCTAGTTAGAAATTAGAATAAACACATTTTGGTTATTCATTGTTTTTAGATTTATTACTCGCATCAAGGTCCTTTTTCTCCAAGTATATGAGGCTTAGGGGTGAGAAAAATCATAGGGGTGGAAAAAATCCATGTATATTTAGGCAAAATATAAAAATCAAATACATTAATCAAGGGTATTTAATTTCAATTCTTACATATAATGATATTGTGTGATCATCAAAAAGCTAACAATATTGAAAAAGCATATATGAGTATGGTCATACCATTAACCAATAATACCTTCTCAATTACTTTGGGAAATATTTTTGAGTGTTGCTTGGACCAATGCAAATAATTTCCATAGTATTTTAACATGAATTTTATTTTTAAATATGATGCCTTATTGTAAATGTCACAAAAAATTTGACATTGGAATTACTTAATTTCTTCAGTATAAGTTGCAATTAATTTTTTATAAGTTGTACTTCACACTTGTACAATTGACTCTACATAAGCCAAAGTTGTCTCGACAAGTTCTCCTTTGACATGTAATAATAATTCTGAAACAAGTACTAATGTAATTGGCAACACATTTAACATGTAATAATAATTCTGAAACAAGTACTAATGTTACTGACCAACGCATACATTTCCACTAGCCTTTGCTATTATATGATGCCTTATATCTCTAAGTTATAAGATTTACAATTGCATTAAAAGCTAAATAAAAATAGCTTTAAAAATCTAATGCCACTCTGAGTTTAATGGGGGAACTGATTTACCCATAGATGTGAAACGAAAGGTATTAAAAGTTAATATTGTCAAATCATTATATTATTCAATTGGTTGTAGCTCAAGTGGTTGTAAGAAAAGTTGCCATTATTTCCATGTGTTCAAATCCCACTTTGTAAAATGTTTATTTATGAATTCCACAACAATTGAATGGAGTTTCCTTTAAACATATGTCAAAGAGAATCAATTTATATACCATCCCTTCCCATTGTCTACAACTACATACACCTGGAAGGTGGCAAGCCCACCATTCCCGTATTGCCTACAATTACACAAAATTACATATGATTGTACATGAAAATCCCAACCCTTATGTATGTTGTTGGGCACAACCAATGTTTGCAAAGGTTCTCCCATCATGTCAATGAATTGTGGTTCTCCCTTCCTTGATGTTTTGACTCAACACGATTAAGAGGTTCTCTCTAACTCATGATCTAATCATAGGATCATTATCCTATATCACCTTATCAATGTTATGAAGCATCAACATAAGTTGGTTATGATTTATAAGTTCTTTGAAAAATTGTTCTTGTTAAAGGCTCGTCTAGAATTGTTTTTTTCTTGAATCTTATTGTGTAGGAATGGATGGTGATCTACATATCAGTATCCTACATTCTCCTAATTTTTTGTTTATGTAGACTTTATGGTTATATGTTTCTCCAATAATATGCATTATTTGATGATGAAGGGTCAATTGAAGAAAATATATAATTATTCAACAGAAGCATTCTTATTATAATCCAAGATGGAATTTAATAATCAAATTTGAAACATGCATGGCAATTACATATATAACAGTTAGATGTCAAGAGCAATGGTAAATTATTAGTAAAATCAAAGTGGTTGAGATCATATTTTTGAACTAATTACAATAGTGAATGAAACAAATGAGATGAAGAGAATATGCACCTTAAGTGAATAAAAATTCAAACAAAGTGCAATAAAACAAAACACAACACTGCAATACTATTTAACTACTATCCAACCAAGAGATTCCAAGAATTAAAGACAAGGCATAGTCAAATCATATTGACAATCAAGAGATTCCATTACATTATAGTACAACACATGAAAGGTTGGCACAGGTCCAATAGCATGTAGTGTTGGAAGCAGTATATGGAATTTTGAAGGTGTAAGGATGGGGACTCACTTGTTGCAATTTTCTTAAGAAGATACTATATAACCCCTCATTTTCCTCTATACTCTTCATATATAAAGGACCAACACCATTGAGGACTAATTCACCCTACTTGCCTATGGAAGAAATAAAGAAAAGCATGCCAAATGTGTCACTCTACATGCATCCCTACTATGGATTGGCTTGTTTTGGTGATATTTTTATTGTTTACTCATTACCAAAAGTAGGTAACTCTTCCCTCAAATCAAATTGTAACGTCCTCAACCCTCCGACCGGGCAAGAGGATGCTACTAACCACCAGTATACGTTACATCACATCATCCGGGCATCTAGCCCCATGAACAAGACATACATTCATATAATGCCGAAGCATGATACTTAAATACATAAAACATATTACGAAGCATTAATCATTCATATACATAGCGGAAGCAAGACAACATGCATTCATTTACAATTCATCATTCAACATGTACATCAGCATTCATTCATCAATGGTAATTATAATTGCAGACACAAGTTAGGCAAGAATACTTATCTTATAGAGAGCTTGTTCCGCAACCAGCTACGTCGCTGCAACGTTCCACCCAACCCTAGGCCCGTGTGCTCCTTAATCTCTCAGCAACGTTGCCACCCCCGAGCCAGGCATGATTCCCCAAGGAATAAGGAACTAACAGGCTTACACATAGCCAAGGATAACACCACCACAACGGTACACAGCTCAGCCAAGCCAACACAGTTGGGTTTATCAGGCAAACAGCAAATCGACCAAGCCAACAAAGTTGGGTTTATCAGGCCATCCAAGAGTTGGGAAAGGCTAAATGCTAAGCCAGTGAGCTCATTGAAGAGCTAAGGACACCTACACCAAAACTAGACTGACTTCTAAGACACCCACACACACCCAACACAAGGAAATCAGTCATTTCTCTGCAACGCAGTCCCTCAGACCCTGATTCCCCTTCCAATGCTATTTAGGGGTTATGGAGAAGAAATCCAGCCCACTAGCTCTGTCTGTGTGGTTCCCAAACACACCAGGTTTGTCAAGCACATCAAGCCTTCATCACCACTCCAATGCAGTCTGAAGACCAACCACTGCATTCATGCAGCAAACCAGCAACCAAATATTTGACAGGGGAAAACAACCCCTGAATCGTTCTTGGCCCTATCGTGGCCAAAACGATTCCATAGCGATCTGCAGCAGCCAATTTACAAGGAAAACGCAACTAACAAGAGTGGGAAACAGAATCCAACAAATGATGAAGATAACCACAGTCCACGATCAATAACGAATGTCTGGACAACTACAGCAGGAATGCGAGTAGGGGAAAAACCGCCCTTAACATAAACAGGAAGAAAACATACCACCAAGGAAACCACAGGAAAAACATCCCCCCAGTGAAAACCACAGCAATCCTTCATAGTCCGGCAATGGTGGAGGTAAAAACCCAAACTTTTGCGTGAACGGGAGGAAGAACGTCTCTCCGATTAACAAGGCGGTGTGTGAGAGGAATGGTGAACCCCCACACAATGGATTTTCCTCCTTTTAACTCCACTCAGCATAAGGAAAACGAACATTCAACGGTGGGGAGAGTGGGAAGAACGATCAGTTAATCGCGTCGTGGAGGGAGTGCAGGTGCAGGCATAGTGGTCTTCCTGCCATCGTATCGATCAGCCCAGTGGAGTGTGTGTGTGAGAAAGGCATGGCATTCCTGCCACACTCCACTGCTAGCATTAACAGATCCAACCACCAGCAGAACAATTAAGATGGTCGTTTTTTATGAGACAAGGGAAGGTGAGAAATTAAACAAGGTGACACATGGCTTTATCTTCCCCCCATGGCTCAAGGTTTAGCATTCGCCCTCCTTCTCCTTAGGAATCATGTCCCTTCTCAATTTAGTTGTATTGAACATAGTTGGTTGGGTTATTTAATTAAAATGCGCATTTACATGATGCCACAATTTAATATATGTCGTATGTCCCGATATACCATCGATGACCATTCCAATCCGAATCATAACATAACTAAATTGATGGTGGGGCCTTCACCCTTAGCTCCTCACCATGATTATTTACAACACATGTATCATGTATATTAATGCAAATGGGGTCAAAATCAGGGATGTTACATTCCCCTCCCCCTTCAATAGCACAGTCCTCAGTGCTTTACAAAATTTGAACAAAATGCTACACTGGTACCGCCTCAGTGTTTCGCAGGATTGAACAAAAATGGATGTGTCAATCGCATGGCATCCTCCAGCTCCCACGTAGCCTCTTCAGGTCCATAGTGCTCCCATTACACCTTTACCTTCCCTATGGCTCGATTCTGGAGCATTGTGACCTTCCTATCGAGGATGCGCATTGGCTCGATTTGGAACTCTCCCTCGGGTTCCACCTAAATCACATCCCAATTTATCACATGGTTAGGATCATGTACATATTTCTTAAGCAAAGAAACATGAAAAACATTATGAGCTCTAGTACTAGCAGGCAATGCAAGTCTATATGCAAAAGGCCCTATTCTTTCAAGCACTTCAAACGACCCACAATATCTAGGTGACAGCTTAGCACAAATTCCAAGCTTCAAGGAACTTTTCTTTGCTTTCACTCTGAGGTAAACATGATCCCCAACACTGAACTCTCTGTTCATCCTATGCTTATCTGCATAGCTTTTCTGTCTATCCTATGCTGCTTTCAGATTCTGCCTAATCTTTACAACATCTTGCTCCATTTCTTTGAGCAACTCTAGTCCAAGCACAACTCTATTCACTGGGTTATCCCAAGTCATTGGTGTCCTACACCCTCTTCCATATAAAGCTTCGTACAGACTCATCCCCAAGGATGCCTAATGTCCATTGTTGTAAGCAAACTCTACCAAGTGTAAGTAATCTTCCCACTTGGTTGGTTTGTCCATCACATACATGCGAAGCATATCTTCAAGCACCTGATTAACTCTTTCTATCTGCCCATCTATCTGAGGATGGTATGCAGTGCTAAAGTTTAGCTTTGTACCCAAATCCGCAAACAATCCCTTCCAGAAATTGGAAATGAACTTGACATCTCTGTCAAAAACTGTTGCTTTCGGTAATCCATGCAATTTGAAAATATCCTTCATGAAGATCTTTGCAATGTCGTCAGTCTTGTGCGTAGACTTCACTGGTATAAAATGTGTTGCTTTTGTCAACTTTTCTACCACAACCATGATGGAATCATGTTGTCTCCAAGTCATCGGAAATCCTATAATAAAATCCATGGAAATAACTTCCCATTTCCATTTCGTGACTGGAAAAGGCTGCAACAATCCTGCTAGATGTTGATGCTCAACCTTTACCTGTTGACATTTCATGCACCTTGAAATGTATTCAGCCATGTCCTTTCACATACCTAGCCAAAAGTACTACTTTCTAGCTGTAGCAATTGTCTTCTGATATCTTGGGTGACCAGAATATGGAGCTTGATGGATTTCATCCATAACAACTCTCCTCAAATATGCTACATTCGGAATATAAATTCTGCCTTTATAAGTGAGAAGTCCATCTTCTTCCAATTTATATCCCTCATACTTCTTCTCAAGACTTTGCTGCTGCAATTTGTCTTTTACCTGCTCATACAATTCACCTCCGGCAACATGATTAACAATCTCCTGCCTCAAATCTGATTGGAAAATACTAAGAGATGCACATGCATTTCCTGTACCATCCTGCTGAGTGCATCAGCTACCTTGTTTTCTTTTCCTTTTATGTGCTTGATTTCAAAATCAAACTCACATAAAAATTCCAGCCATATCGCTTGCCTAGCATTCAGAGTAGGATGATCAAACAAATACTTCAGTCCACAGTGACCTGTTCTGAGTTCAAATCTTCTACCCATCAAGTAATGTCTCCACATCCTGAGAGCATGTACTATGGCTGCAAGCTATAGATCATGAGTGGCATAGTTCTTCTCATGCTCCTTCAGCTTTCTTGACTCATAACATATCACGTGGTTGTCCTGCATAAGGACTCCTCCAAGCCCTTGTCCGCATGCATCGGTACATACCACAAAATCTTTCTCTGGGTCTGCAACCTTCAATACTGGTGCACTGGTGAGAAGATTTTTCAACCGCTGGAATCTTTCTTCACACTTCGAAGTCCATTTGAAATTTACTCCCTTCCTTTGCAAAGAAGTGATGGCATGTGCAACCTTGGAAAATCCTTCAATGAATCTCCTATAGTATCCTCCAAGTCCCATAAAAGATCTTATGTCCGTCACATTTCTTAGAGTAGGCCAATTCATAATGGCTTCAATCTTCTCAGGATCCACTGATATACTCTCTTCTGAGATAATGTGACCCAAGTACTGAATTCTATCCCTGTAGAAGTCACACTTGCTCAGTTTTGCATACAGCTGATGTTCTCTGACCACTTGTAATGTCAGTCTCAAATGCTCTTCATGTTCTTCCTCATTCTTAGAATAAACAAGAATTCCATCAAGGAAAACAAGAACAAACTTGTCCAAATACTTACTGAAGACGTTGCTCATAAGGCACATAAATGTAGCTGGTGCATTTGTGAGACCAAATGGTACCACTACAAACTCATAATGTCCATACCTTGTCCTGAAGGTTGTCTTATGAATGTCTTCGTCCTTGATTCTCACCTGATGGTATCCAGACCTCAAGTCAATCTTGGAGAATACCCTTGCTCCTCTCATTTGATCAAAGACGTCATCAATCCTAGGAAAAGGGTATTTATTCTTCATAGTAACCTTGTTCAACTGTCTGTAATCAATACATAACATGAGTGTACCATCTTTCTTCTTTACAAACAGAACCAGTGCTCCCCAAGGAGACACGCTCGGTCGGATATACTTCGTTTCCAACAACTCTTGCAGTTGCATCTTCAACTCTAGCATCTCCAGCGTACTCATCCTGTAGGGTGTCTTGGACACTGG
Source organism: Pseudotsuga menziesii (assembly GCA_001517045.1). NCBI lineage: Eukaryota > Viridiplantae > Streptophyta > Pinopsida > Pinales > Pinaceae > Pseudotsuga > Pseudotsuga menziesii. Next base: position 310,094 of record LPNX010905846.1, on the reverse strand, counting down.
TTCTACTCCTGGCACAAGTTCAATGGTGAAATCAATGTCCCTCTTTGGAGGAATCCCTAGAATCTCATCGGGAAACACATCCTTGAATTCCTGTAACACCTGATATTCCTCCAACCTAGGAGTCTCATCTCCTGTTGGTTCCAGAATATGAGCTGCATACAACTGGAAACCTTTCCTACAGAACTTCTTCAACTGCATTGCTGAAACCTGTCTTACTGAAATTACCTTTTAAATACCTTTCACAACTACCGGGTTTCCTTCTTCATTCATGCATTCAAAAGTCTTGTTATAACAATCAAGCTTCACTCTGTGAGCTTCTAACCAATCCATTCCAATGAGAACATCATAGGAACCAAGCAGTAGAACATTCAGATCTACGCAAGTGATCAATCCATTCATAACCAATGGACATTTCTCTACCACTTCACTGACCTTTCTCTTAGTCCCCGTGGCTAGCTGAACTAGCCAAGGTTTCCTATGCTTGTCCTTCTTAAAAGCACAAATCTCCACTACTCTAGGAGTAATGTAACTGTGAATAAAGCTAGGGTCAATCAAAATAGAAACAGATTGTTCAACAATCTTACCTGCAACTTCAACCACAGCTAACTGGTGATCTTCCTGGTGGTCCTCTAGTGCTGTATAAATTCTAGGGACTGCTCTTGCTACTTGACCCACTGTTTCTGCTCCCTGAATGTTATAAGCTGGTCTTGCACTTTCATTCTCAAGTGGACAATATCTGCGCAAGTGAGGTCCTTCACACTTTCAACATTTGAGTGGACCTTTATTTTGATGTGGCTCTTTAGGATTTCCACTTGTCACTCCAACTGGATTACTTGCAGCTTGGGATGGTTGCTTCTGCTGATTCCTAAATCTAGAAGGTTTGAAACCTTTCCTTCTTTGGTCAAACTTCTCATTCTTATTGTCCTTCCATGCCTTATGGTAATCAGGTTTACCTCTGCTTTGTTCATAGCAATACTTAGCCTTCCTTATTGCTTCTTCAAGAGTTCTCGACTCATAGAACTCAATTCTATCTTTGTAAGCTTGAGGCAATCCACTTAGAAACCGCTGGATCTTAACTTTTTCTTCTCTGATGTACCGGACATACATCAACAATTCCAAAAACTTATTTACATATTCATCCATGGTCGGTTGTCCCAATCTCAGCTCATAGAACTCCTTAATCTTGTCATCATAATACCTGTCAGAGAGGTATTTCTGCCCGAAATACTTTTTGAATTGTTTCCACTTTAGTTTCCTTTCACTGATCTTCTTTACTTGCTTGAAGTGTTCCCACCAAATGGATGCTCTTCCATTAAGATTGAATATGGCAACTCTTGCCTTCATGTTTCATGAATAATCCTGCACTTGAAAGTACCTTTATCCCAAGAATCCAAGCTTCAGCTTCTTGTCCTGTCTTTATCTCACCATCAAATGTAGGAGGTTTAGCTTTCCTAAATTCATCTCAAGAGCGATCCCTATGGTGCCTTCTTCTTTTCTTTTTATGTGAAGATGAACTTGTATCTCTGTTGGATTCTTCAGAATCAGATGATCCACTAGAATTTCTTCTCATTCTCCTAGTGCTGCTCTTACTGCCTTCCGGTCTTGATGTACCTCATCCAGAATCTATCTTTTTCTGCAAATCTGTCAAACTCTGCAATATGGCAGCATTCAACTGATGTTGCTCTTCTTGGGCTTTAACAAAGCTTCTCATGGTGGCTACAACTTCAGACGGTGTCCCCTGGAATCTCCTTCCATTAGACTCTATGTCATCATTTTCATTACGGACATTTTCTCCCATGGCATCTTCTGCACGCTCGTACGAATCTCGAGCATCATACCCATCATGGGTTCTCATGACTGAACCACCTCTTGCTTTACCACACTGTTCTTTCTAGAGTACTGCTCTTGGAAGTTGTCTATGTTTCTGCAATTTGTTAGCAGCAAACTGTTATATGCATGTCATTAATATAAATCAAAACTACTTACCTCCCTCTTTTGGAAATTCATAAACCACAATTTTGCTTAAAACACAAAATGTTTCTCTCTTCCTTTTCAGCCCTGTGACCACTGACAGTCTGCTGAAATCTACTTGAAAAATCACTAAGAAATTCCCTCAAAAACCCCAATTTCCTTAGGCCCAATCGGACCTCTTCCAAGCTATCTCCCCAGCGTTTTGGCGGCTGAAACCTCAAATTTATTTCGCTATATCGACGAGTTGCTCATCTATTTCCTTCCACCGTATCGGGCCTGCAGTGGTCTATTGTCCCGAGTCTCATCGATGATTCGTTGGTCTAATTTCATCTTCCATATCGGCGCATAATCGTTTATTTCTACGAACTTCATCGGCAATGACATAGAGTAATTGTTGCATTGGCGGTCGGAGGTTCTGCGCATCAAATGGCTAGTCGTCAAGCTTTTTGCAACGGAAGCCAACAGTCTTCCTAAGTCTTCCGCGGCTCACGACTTTGTCGACGGTCAGGGCGACATCCCGTTGTGGCATTGGACACCTAGTCCTCAAGACGTCCGCAACAGCGGTTCCACAGGCATTAACTCTTTCGAGCGGCATCTCTATTCATTTCTGACGGTGATTAGATCCATTGTTTCATCGGACGGGATTAAACCCCCATACTTCTGCAGTGTCGGCACTCTCGTGCCTTAAACGCCATCATAATTATCGGAACCATAATTCACTAACACCTCGGCATCAGCGACTGGAAGACTAATGCATCAGTGAAATAGTTGACTAAGCTGCCGCAACTGCAATTTGATCCACTAACATTGCCCAATCGGCGATCTGATCCACTAACATTGCCCGATGTTTTCTTCACTTAGGCAAATATTTGCAAATTTTCCTTCTTGTCTTCCACCACATCGGCAGTCGAAGCAACTATCCATCAGGCGAATAGTCCATTACATAGCCGCAACGGCGGGCACATCATCAGCTAATTCTTGCTGTTGTTCATTGGCGATCAATACCACTAATGTCTGCTGATTGCTGATGATTTTCTTGCCTTAGAAAATTTTCAAAAACTTTCACTCCGCCATCATCGGCGGCAGTTCAACCAACTAATTTTCGGCGATCCTTCACCTTCTCTTTGCTGTCGTATCGGCTCAACCATCTCTTATCCAACACTGATCAAATCAACTGTTCGTTTTCGATCGACAAGCTGAAGCACATCGGTCATCGGCAGTCGAAACTTGTATGCGTCGGAGGGTTAGTGCACTAGGCTTCCGCAACGGTGGGTGCATGAACTACTAACGTCTTCCGATGGCCGATGATTTCATTACTTAGAGAATTTTTTTTCAAAAATTTTCCACTGCGTCAGTTGCCGGAACATCTTTCCTCCGCGGCCTCGGTGGTCAGAGGCTCTATCCGTCGGAAGGATAGTCCTCTAGCCATCCACAACAATGGTGATCAATCAACTAAGCATCGACGATCCATCTGTCTAAGCTTTCCGATGTGCCGATGGCCAAACACTTAGAAAATTTTCCGAAACCAAGGTTGTTTTTCTGAAAGTTCTCTTATCTTTGATGGGCAGAAGGTAACCTTCCTCTACTATCTGGTCTTTCATGGCCCTTTCAGGTCCATGCTGCAACTAGAGCTCTGATACCACACTGTAACGTCCCCGACCCTCCGACCGGGCAAGAGGACGCTACTAACCACCAGCATACGTTACATCACATCATTCGGGCATCTAACCCAATGAACAAGACATACATTCATATAATGTCGAAGCATGGTACTTAAATACATAAAACATATTACGAAGCATTAATCATTCATATACATAGCGGAAGCAAGACAACATGCATTCATTTACAATTCATCATTCAACATGTACATCAGCATTCATTCATCAATGGTTATTATAATTGCAGACACAAGTTAGGCAAGAATACTTATCTTATAGAGAACTTGTTCCACAACCAACTACGTTGTTGCAACATTCCACCCAACCGTAGGCCTGCGTGCTCCTTAATCTCTTAGAAATGCTGCCACCCCCAAGCCGGGCATGATTCCCCAAGGAATAAGGAACTAACAGGCTTACACATAGCCAAAGATAACACCACCACAACGGTACATAGTTCAGCCAAGCCAACACAATTGGGTTTATCATGCGAACAGCAAATCGACCAAGCCAACAAAGTTGGGTTTATCAGGCCATCCAGGAGTTGGGAAAGGCTAAATGCTAGGCTGGTGAGCTCATTGAAGAGCTAAGGACACCTACACCAAAACTAGTCTGACTTCTAGGACACCCACACACACCCAACACAAGGAAATTAGTTCTTTCTCTACAACGTAGTCCCTCAGACCATGATTCCCCTTCCAGTGCTATTCAAGGGTTGTGGAGAAGAAAGCCAGCCCATTAGCTCTGTCTGTGTGGTTCCTAAACACATCAGGTTTGTCAAGCACATCAAGCCTTCATCACAACTCCAACACAGTCCGAAGACCAACCACTGCGTTCATGTAGCAAACCAGCAACTAGAGCTTTGACGGGGGAAAACTACCCCTGAATCGTTCTTGGCCCTATCGTGGCCAAAACGATTCCACAGCGATCTACAGCAGCCAATTTACAAGGAAAACCCAGCTAACAAGAGTGGGAAACAGCAGCCAACGAACGATGAAGATAACCACAGTACACGATCAATAACGAATGTCTGGACAACTACAGCAGGAATGCGAGCAGGGGAAAAACCGCCCTTGACATAAACAGGAAGAAAACATACCACCAAGGAAACCACGGGAAAAACATCCCCCTAGTGAAAACCACGGCAATCCTTCACAGTCCAGAAATGGTGGAGGCAAAAATCCAGACTTCTGCGTGAACAGGAGGAAGAACGTCTCTCCAATTAGCAAGGCGGTGTGTGAGAGGAATGGCGAACCCCCGCACAATGGATTGTCCTCCTTTTAACTCCACTCAACATGAGGAAAATGAATAGTCAGCGGTGGAAAGAGTGGGCAGAACGATCGGTTAATCACATCATGGAGGGAGTGCAGGTGCGGGCGTAGTGGTCTTCCTGCCAGCGTATCGGTCAGCCCAGTGGAGTGTGAGTGTGAGCAAGGCATGGCAGTCCTGCCACACTCCACTACCAGCATTAACAGCTCCAACCACCAGCAGAACAATTAAGATGGTCGTTTTTTATGAGACAAGGGAAGGTGAGAAATTAAACAAGGTGACACATGGATTTATCTTCCCCCCCATGGCTCAAGGTTTAGCATTCCCCCTCCTCATCTTTAGGAATCATGCCCCTTCTCAATTTAGTTGCAGTGAACATAGCTAGTTGGGTTATTTAATTAAAATGCACATTTACATGATGCCACAATTTAATATATGTCTTATGTCCCGATATACCATCGGTGACCATTCCAATCCGAATCAAAACATAACTAAATCGATGGTGGGGCCTTTGCCCTTAGCTCCTCACCACGATTATTTACAACACATGTATCATGTATATTAATGCAAACGGGGTCAAAACCGGGGATGTTACAAAAATCCTCATCCATAAGTGATCATGCTAAAAATAGAACTTTGAGTTGCTACGAGTTGTCAATTTCCATTCATGGGAATTTTCCTAAACTTATCTATTGTTGTTATTTGCTAATACCACCATTAGTTTCCCTTAAAACAATAGCTTTAATATTATAATCTTGAAGGAAAATCAGGTCAAAGTTGTATTATGCAAGGCATATCCTAAATATAGAAATAGAATAAAATGAGGTGGGCTAAAATTGGTAAATTGCATGCTTAAAAAACATCATCTCTAAATGAACAATTTAGTTTGTGATACCATTCCTCCTCACTTGCAAGTTTTGTGTTGGGGAAACCGCCTAAAAAACTGGCATTAACTTCACGTTATCTCTAGGATTCTTGTAGAGGAGGTTAAGAATCATCTCATGTGTCACCCTTTGGAATTGAGTGTGACAAAAGATTTTCCAACATAGATATGATAACCCTTATAACCCAATAGAGGAGGTTAAGAATCATCTCATGTGTTACCCTTTTCAATTGACTGTATAAAGCCCGATTTCCAACACAAGTATGATTACCCTTGCAACCAATCACTAGATGTTAGTGGCTTCAATGGATGAGACCTAGTCAATTGAATATTCTTACTAGGTTTCCACGAAGGCAAGTATAACATAAACCTCTTCTTGCATCTACAACATATCCCTAGACTCATTTATATGCTTTAAGAATACTTCTTAACAATTTATTATCTTTAGGGGTAGCAAATGCAGGGGGGGTCATTTATGGCCCTGTTGGAAAAGAAGAACAAAGATACACTTGGATATTGGGAAAGGAGACCAATAACTTAGTTGAATCTTTTCCACTCTATTTAGAACTCTAACTATAATGTACACGACAACCTTATTAGACTAGAAAGACCATGGGATACTCAAAATCCTTATCTAAATTCATCTATGGCTCCCAATTTCATTGTTTCATATTACATTTAATTAAACAACGGAATAAAAATACATGGTTGCCCAAATTAATTCATGCATATATTTTAGTTTACAAGAAGTTCAAACATGAAATATATAGGTCCTTCCATGCCAATCAATCCCATGCATTTCAACATTCATGTACACATTCATAAAATAGTAAAACAGTAATTTAAACAAAGACCATAACACAAATATATCAATGGAATTTATCTTTAGATTATACACAAGTAGATACTTATCTTTAAATAAAAATGATCTCCAAATGGCTCTATGTTAAGGACGTTACTCTCATCCATAGGCACTGTCAAGCCAAGTCTTACTTTGACAAGCCGCCACCGAGCTAGGGATATCAATCCACAAGGGCTAAGTGTTCTCTAGCAGCTTCTACACATCTAAACGTCTCATGCAACTCATTGGTTTTGAAACCCCCTCCACAATTGTCTCAATCATTAATTCTCCTTGCCCATCAACTTGCACAACACCAAGAACAAGCTCCCTTATTTGAGCTAGCAGTCCTTTGATCAGCCTCCAGTTCCCTTCCAGCGCTCCAGTACAGGTTAGACAATAAGTCTCTAAATTGGGACTCTAGGGCACAAGTTGTAGGTCAAATCTTCTCTAATATAGCAGTCCACCTAGGCTAATTGCATGAAGAACTCATATTAAGCAATGGCTTTTCTACTCTCTGTGACATTACCAAGCTATGGCAATCCATGGTGAAGGCAAGGGTGTGGAAGGAAATTCAAATGGTGGAGGATGCATGAAGGAACAAACCCCTCTTAAGATAAAATTATCCATTTTATAAGCATGGCTTATGCTTCCATGTGGATCCTCCACATGGAATCCTCTTTTTCCCTCCTTAATCCCCTTCGTAAGCTAATTTAATAATGCTTAATCAAATAATGGTTCTTAATCAAAGTTTAGCACTTGGTTTAAATGGCTAAGGATATAAGTTAAATCTTACTAAGGTGATTTCCTTTAACCCACTATCACTTCCCTACTTGTGGATTCATAAGCCCCCATCTCTTCTTTATCATGTTTCCTCTACAACCATTAGAGTTTTTATATTAATATCAAAATGTGCATATTTACATAGTCTTGGTCATCCTACCCATTTGTTTCTAGCTTCTATCCTTTTACAACAATTTTACAAATTTACATTTTGAGGTCATAAACTAGGGTATTACACTCCCCTCCCCCCTTAATTTATGTGTTGTCCTTAGTGCATTATCAACACTATGTACATTTACAAAACTTTTATCAAAATTTCAAAACAGTTGTGAGTATTGCTCTCGCATCACATCCTTGAGCTCCCACATTGTTTCTTCAAGACTATAATGGGTCCATTGGACCTTTACCTATCGCATGGCTCTGTTCCTCAACAACATGACTTTTTTATCAAGGATACACACTGGTTGTATCGAAATATCGCCTTCGGGTTCCACCTGGATCGCATCCCGGTCAATTATGTGGTTAGAATTAGGCACGTATTTCTTTAATAAAGATACATGAAATACATAATGCATACACTGACAAGCAGGAAATGCTAATGCATAAGCTACAAGCTCTATTCTATCCAAAATTTCAAATGGCCCACAAAATCGGGCTACAAGCTTTGGACAAATTCCCAATTTCAAGGAACTCTTCTTTGGCTTGACTTTCAAATACACGACCCCCTACTTTAAATTATTTTATCGATCTTCCTTTGTTTGCATAACTCTTTTGTCCGTCATGTGTCACTTTCAAATTCCATTTGATTTTTACCATCTGCACTTGCTTTTCTCTGAGTAGTTTTGGTCCAATAATTACCCTATCAACAAGATTGTCCCAACTGATTGGAGTATTGCACTTTCTACCATGCAAGGCTTCAAATGGACTCATATTCAAAGAAGCATGATATCAATTATTATATGCAAACTCTACTAGATACAGGGAATCTTCTCATTTTGATGGTTTATCCATCACATACATCCTTAGCATATCTTTAATAACTTGATTGACTCTCTCAGTCTGCCCATCTGTTTGTGGATGATATTATGTGCTTAAATTTATATTTGTTCCAAATCCCTTGAATAATCCTTTCCAAATGTTTGAAGTAAACTTTGGATCTATGTCTGAAACTATTGCTTTGGGTATCCCATGTAACCTAGCAATCTCTTTCATATAAATATCACCGATATTAGTTGTCTTACGAGTTGAGTTCACTTGTATGAAGTGAGCAGGTTTAGTTAACTTATACACCACCACTATGATGAAATCTAGTTGCTTTCTTATCTTGGGCAACTTAGGGATGAAATCAATAATCACCACATCCCATTTCTGCTCCTATATTGGCAATGGTTGAAGTAATCATGTTGAATGTTATGCTCAACCTTTACTTAAATACTTATATATATTTATTAACTATAGTTATATTAATAAGTTATAATAAGAAGAAGTTATATTAAATTGATAAATAATAATATTAATTAATAAGTTAATAAAAAAAATAATGAAAAATATAACCAGTTAAATAAATATAATGAAAAACCTTTATATTTATATATATATGAAACAAATTGTAATTATATGATATACCATTTTAATATGTTGTCTTTAATTTATAAATTAAAATGTATTATAAAATAATGTTAGTATAAAAATTTCATGGGAAAGTCTAGGCAAGATTCAAATGGAATTAAATATATGTATTTAATTTATAAATTAAAAGGTATTATAAAATAAAGTTAGCATAAAAATTTCATGGAAAAGTCTAAGCAAGACCCAAGTGGAATTAAAAATATGTTCTAGTGATTAATTAGCAAAGATGCAAAGATGTCAGAGGAAATTTAAAGTTATAGATAATTAATTAAAAATAAGTTAATTAATAATAAAATTTGCATCAAGCAAAGATGTTAGGGGAAATTTAAAGTTATAGATGATTGATTAAAAATAGGTTAATTAATAATAAAATTTGCATGGAAAACATAGACATGATTTAAATGATTAATTAGGGATTAAATATATCAAGATGAAATTTAAAGGGGTAGATGATTAATTAGGAATTGAATAAGACAGAATTTAAAGGGGTAGATGATTAATTAGGAATTTAATATATTAAAAGGAAATTTAAAAGGAGGGATCTTTTTCACTTCGTATTCATTTTTGCTTTTGTTTATTTGGACATCTTTTTCAATAGAAATTGGTTTTAATTGTTTTGTGGTATTAGTTTTGTTGGTTTGAAGTCATCCATACACGTAAATGTATGATTGAAGAAAGATACCTCAACGGAAAGAGAGGGATTAAGGCCAAATAGGTGGATTATAGTGGTCTTTAGATACTTGACAAGCAAGAAAGAGAGTTGGGCCATGAACGTGGAAATTTTGTTTATAATTTAAAAAGTCGATATAGTTTTGAAGTAGGCTCTAGGAACTTCAATCTTCTTGTTTGAGGACTTGATTGAGTGGAGAGTCTTCTATCCTCCACAAATTGCATTTTTAATTTCTTATCTAAATTATTAATTGGGAATCTTAGGAATTTCGATTTGTTTTATGTTATACATAAAATTTGAAATATTACAATTTTGTAACAAAGTTTACAACTAGTTCCCCTTATTATGATAAAGTAAGGGTTTCGTAACTAGGATATCTTGAACAATTGGCATTTAATATATTATTGTAATATATTCTCGTAGGAGAAAATGTAGGTGAAGTCAATAATCGGATCTCTAATATTCTCCTAGAGAGTGGTGCATCGTTATCTAGACATGCAATTTGCATGCTTTGAGGGCACCACCCCCCTTCCTTGAGAGTGGTGCATGGTTCTATGGACACACAATTCACATGCATTAGGGGGGAGGCGATTACAGTAGGCCCCTTTTACCTAGAGTTTGGAGGAGAATCCGCCAAGGCCACTTTTACCTGGAGTTCAGAGGAGAAGCCCCCAAGGCAAAAATTTCTCGAACCTTCTCTTATCCTGGGCATGATGGTTCGTGCTACGAAACGTGTGTTTAGCGGCACCTGTAACCTTTGCGACTACACTTCTGCTCTTTCATTTAGGAATCATGATGATCGTTGCCTCCAATTTCTCATTCGAAGCTAAACTAACAAAGGAAGCTTTGCAATCTCCCATGATTATGGTGTTTGATCTACATGCTCGAATCGTTAATTGTTCGAGTTGTGAATATAAAAAAAAATTCAAGTGTAAAGTCAAGAGGTTGTAAAGATCTATGGAAGACATGCAATCCGTTTGCACAGTGAACAGCCCAAAGGTTTCGGAGTTCTAGGTAAAGAAGATTGTGTGAACAAGTTGAAAGCAGTTTGTATGGTGTCAAACATGCACCAAGAACATGGTATCCAAGAATTGATAAATATTTCCAGGAGTATGGTCTAGTTAAGAGTTCATATGAACCCAAACTTTATATTTTTGAATCAATACATGGTATTCTCGTAGTTTCCTTGTAGGTTAATGCTTTGATTTTAATTTATACCTTGTAGGTTAATGCTTTGATTTTAATTTATACCGAGAACAATTTTAAATTGTTTTAGAAGTTTAAGTCACATATGATTGTTGAATTTGAGATTGACAATTTTTGGGAAGTTGTATTATTTCTTGGGAATTGAAGTGTGGCCAAAAGAAGATCGTATTATTACACAAGCCATACTTAGGATAACATAAAGAAGTTCAATATGATGAATTGCAAGCTAGACACGACACCTTTGCAGAGTTGGAGATATGTAGAAATGATGACTCCAATCTAGTCGATAATACTATATATCATCTGATCTATCTAACTACAAGTAGAGGTTTATGCCAGATCCTGGCACATTGGAAAGCAACCAAGAAAATTTTGAGGTATCTGCAAGGTACATTTGGTATGGTTTGGTATACAGGTCTACAAAAGATTTCAAGTTGATTGTTTACATAGATTCAGATTGGGCAAAATGCATGGATAACAAAAAGTCTGCTTCAGATTATACATTCAACATGCGTTCAGCAAAACTTGCATGGAGCACTAAACAACAACTTACAATTTCACTCTCTATAACAAAAGCAAAGTATAAAGCAACAACTACAACAGCCACGTGAAGCAATTTGGTTGAGAATAATTTTGCAGTATCTACATAAGCAGCAGGAACAACCAACACAGTTGATTTGTGATAATCAAAGTGCTATTCAGATGGCTAAGAATCCAGTGTTTCGCAACAAGAATCAAGACATTGATATGTAGTACTATTTTGTTCGAGATCTGGTTCAGAAAGATGTGCTTCAAATTGTGCATTGCAAAACAGATGAGCAAGATGCAAATATTTTCACCAAAGCACTACCAAAAGACAAGTTCTACAAATTCAAAGATGATGGAATCTCCCCAAATGTTTATAATAATCATTATGGAGAAGATATGTTGAACCTCTATTGATGCATAAATATGTGCTTGGTTAATGAAATATTTTGAGTTGTCCGATTTATGTCTTGTTCCATTATTGTTGAATTTCTTCATTGTTAGCATATTTTATATTCTGCTAAAACTAATTTAAAATAAGAATGACAGTAACCTACTAGGTATGTGAAACAACCATTACATCTGCTCCAGTTTTCTCCAAAGATAGTGGACCCCAAAAAACAGTTTTCTTCCCTCTCTTGCGCACTTGTGGAAGAGATGAGCAAATTGCTTGGTGAGAATGAGGAGGCATCCCCCCTATTTATACTTTTCATGTTGTCTTTTTCACTTTTGTTGTGAGACCAACTTGTCTTCCTTGCCTTGGAAGACTTCTCTTTATTGGCATAATATTTATTATTTTATTGTTTCTTTTGGGACCGACTTGGTATGAGGATGCTTCACGCAGCTACAACACCAACAGTTTTTCGGCTTGGAACTGTCGGAAAGAATAATGACTCAAAAGAATTCGAATTATGCCTTTCAGAATAGTAGATCTTTTGTTAAAGCAAAAGGCTTTGACCTTCACTAAAATTAGCATGCTTGCCAATCAAGTTTTAAAATAGCCATAAGCACTTGAAATGACCAGTTTAGCAAACTTGAAAGGATCAGATAGAGCATGATAAAGTAGCTTTTAAAGATTGATAAATCATCGCGAGGTTTTGACTTGGGGTTTTAAAATAGCGACTTTTTTAATGGTAAAATAGGAATATTATAAAGTGCAACTAATTTAAGCAAATGGGTTCTGGATTACAAGGATAGGGTGAATTGTGGTTGTGGAAAGCCAACCTAGCAAAAATGACAACTAAAACACTTCAAATTCAGGTTTTAGAAAGCAATTGATGGTTTGGCATAAGGCAATTTGAAACCTCAGATAAATAGAAACCCTTGCTGCCACATGTCACTTTTGAAGAAAACCAACTTGCCCTGAACACTGCACTTCATTCATCATCCTTCACCAACTGAAATCATAGAAACCACTTTACCAACAAATACAGACATGCCCAAATCTAGATTCAAAAAATAAACAGAAAAAGTGACACTGAAAAGGAAGGTAACAATTGTGAGACTACTGTCAAATATAGCATGTTTAAAAATAGACTGCTAAAAAAAATATTGCATATAGTTAAATGTATCATTAGGTTCTTGTTTCTACAAGACACCCTACTATTTTCTCAAAAACAACACGCAACCCTAGAAAGAAAACTGTTAAAAAAGGCAGTACATGAAACTGCCTGCATTTTGAAGAAAATCCACTTGCTCTCAACACTGCACTTCATTCCTCATCCTTCAACTGAAATCATCGAAACCACTTTACCAAATACAGACATGCCCAAATCTAGATTCAAAGAATAAACAGAAAAACTGACACTGAAAATGAAGGTATCAATTGTGAGACTACTGTCAAATATAGCATGTTAAAAATAGACTGCTAAAACAACAATATATTGCATAGAGTTAAATGTATCATTAGGTTCTTGTTTCTACAAGGCGCCCAACTATTTTCTCAAAAACAACACGCAACCCTAAAAAAAACTGTTAAAAAAAGCAGTACGTGAAACTGCTTGCATATCACCCAAAACAGACCCATTGACATGAAGACCCCATAATCTCTGGCTCCTGGAAAAAAAAAACAAATTAATTCAAAAGCAGTTTTTCAAATACGGTGAATTTGACTCTAGCAAACTCCGATTACCGTGAAGACCTGGATGCACCTGTAATGGAACCAGCATGACAGAGTCTAGATGGATCTTAAGTTTTAACCCTCTGAAGACCCCAGACCTCTGGCTCCTGGAAAAAAGCAAACTACTAAAAATAACAGTTTCTCAAATACAGTGAAACTGACTCTAATAAACTCTGATTACTGTGAAGAACCAACATGACGGAGTCTAGATGGATCTTACCCCTCTGAAGACCCCAGACCTCTGGCTCCTGGAAAAAAGCAAACTACTAGAAATAACAGTTTCTCAAATACAGTGAAACTGCTGACTCTAATAAACTCTGATTACTGTAAAAACCTGGATGCACCTGTAATGGAACCAGCACGACAGTCTAGATGGATCTTACCCCTTTAGTTGTGTAGGCAATCTAGGCCCTAGGGGTTAACAATGCTGACTCAAGGGGTTGACATCCTCTTGCAAGGTGTTGAGAACCATGAAATCTCTGTAGTCTCAGGCTCTAAAAACTGATTCATGGAAATCTGCCTGCATCAATGTTCTTGTCCACTTGACAATGGAGTCAAATGATGGTGCATCCACTAACCAATTGGAAAGAGAACCAAAGCACACATGCCCATCTGCAACTGCAAGCTGCAACCCACCTAATATGTACACCTCTCCTATTGGAAAATGCACTGAAGTTGACAATTAGGAGGAAGGGATTGGAGATTGTTCAATAAATCATCCTTGGCCTGAGCCAGAATGCATTTAGGCCAGGAGTCCTTTTGCAGCTTCAAAATAAAGAGGGATAATCGCTATTAGTATCCTGCCAGGAATGGGACTTTTATCCATCCCACCTCCTCGAAGTGATGCTGAAGGGTTGGGAAGCATGGATCTTTGCTCAGTTATGGTAACTGATGTCAGGGGTCTTGCCAGAAATTGACAGATTGACCATCATTGGGCTCCCAGAAATGGTGCTGAGGAATCAAATCAAAGTGAGCCTTGGTGTTGCTCCACATGAATGATCCTGCTAGAAGATTGGCTCTTCTCTGAAGTTTCTGCTCATTAATGACTGGGGCATATTTGGCTCTCCAAATAGTTTCCCAAAGAGTGATTTGATCACGTTCATAATCCAATGGATCCATCTGTTACTAAAGCCATAAGCATCAAGAATTTGCTGGATGAAGGTCCAACCAAGACTGTCAAAAACTTTAGACATGTCCAAGCTTCATCTTTATTCCTGAGGCCATGCCTGTCTTCATGTTATGGACCAGCTCATACGCAGCTATTGTTCCGAAGATCTGCCTGCCAATGCCATAGGCCCCCTGCTCTTTGGAGATGATCTTGTCCATGAAAGGCCTCCGTCTGTTTGCAGCCAACTTAGAAGAAATGACCTTATAAACTACATTGCATAGAGAGATCAGTCTGAATTTATCAGGAGTAATGGCCTGGTTTGCTTTCAGAATAAGGGTAAAAAAGGTGCCATGCAGGGCCTGCAGAATGTTACTTGAGGCTCTAGAATCCTCAACCATAGCAAAGAGCACCTCTCCTATGACATCCCAGAATTCAAGGAAGTCCACTGGGAACCCATCTGGGCTGTGGCTTTCCCTAAATCCATTTTTTTTTACCACTTGTTCCACATTACTTCTGGCAATTGGCAACATGATGACGTTTTTTTTCTCATCTATGATTAATCAGGGATGTTTCTGCTTAAGGAGGATAAGCTTGTTGCTTATCCAGTTGGGGCTCTGTGAGGAGATCTTTGAAGAAGGTGTTGAGCTCAGTTGCTATATTTTATTGATGTTTTATCACCCTAAGGTGGCTTTGTGGAAGAATTCAGTATTCTTAGTGTTCCTTAAGCCATCTTATGCAGGACTTCTGTTTCCAGTGCATCTCTTCTGGTTGAGCTTACATAACCATCTGATCATTGAGGTCCAATTCCTTTTTGTGAAGGGTGGGAGTCCATCATGCCTGTGGCCATTATTACCTCGAGTTGAGAAAATTATTCTCCAACTACTGCATTTGGAAGAAGATGTTGCCAAAGTTGTTTGTGTTCCAGGCTTTAATCTTGTTTTTCAGAATGTTAGTTTTTTTAGCCCATATTGACTTCTGAATGGTTCCACCATTCTTTTATCAGGTCCTTGAAATGAAAATTTGAAAGCCACATTTTGTCAGTGGAAGGGAGTTCCTTTCGATTTTCTCTGGAGTGCCAGTGTAAAAGAATTGGCCAGTGGTCTGATCCAACTCTTGGGAGGATTGCGGGTTCCTATTCCATCCTCTCAGACAGAAGGTCTTCTGAGAGAATAAAATGGTCTAATTTTTCAGCTACATGTTGCTCCACGCTTATTCCAGGTAAAATTTTCATTGCTAGAGGCATCTGCATACATGAATTAGGTAGGACAGAAGGGTCATCATCTTCATGAACCAAACTTGTAGCCCTTCTTAAACAACACACCCATTTAAACTAAGTTAGATTAAATTGAATTGATCTTACTCGAAAGAAAGAGCACTCAGAGAATAAATTGATATACGATCTAACCTTAAGCTATCGTTCCGTCGGCCAAGAGACAACTTTGATCCATGCTGCATTTGCTTCTTTCTTTTCACCCAGCTATCCACAGCAGTAACTTCTATATCCTACCCAGCCACGAAAGGCAAAGGAGAGATACCTTACAACCATCATCCATCTATTAATCTAGAATAAAGAAGAGACTGTCAAAGTGGTCAAAGTAAAAATTAAAGGCAACCTGTGTATGAATTGGTTTAGTTTCACCGTTCCATTCAATCTTGCATGAACAGCTAGGAGTTGGTTTTGCTTTCAACCCTGTATTTTTGGTAGGGAAATGAACCTTCCTTTATTCCATTCACAAGCAACTTTCTATTCAAAAGTCAGTCTGTTTCTCAGGCTCCACCTCATTCAAAGCATGGGGAATAGCTTGCTCGTAACGGTGATAGATTATCCCAGAGTGGGTAAAGCTCTCCTTCCTTGTTTTCTTGTCCCCTCAAATCATTATACTCAGATAAGTTATAACCTGACATAAGCAAGAAGGAAAGGCCCTATATTCCCCTCAAATCGTGCAGAGAAGAAATCAAGTTCACATAAATATAAGGCATTACATAAAGAATGAGAATGCCTCAGCCGCAGCCACACCCCCCCCCCCAGAATAATAAACATATATTTGTCTACAATAGATGCAAGACATATTTGTTGGGCCTAAAGCGTAGTTACATATATAAATAATGACATTTGTTGGGCCTTGTACTTCATTATTTATCTTATGCAAGATTAAAGGTTGGCTTTATTTTATCTCTAGTTGCCAAAAGTAATTTTTTCGTTAAGGGTCTTAGATAACATATTGAGATTTCCTCTCCCTTTCGTCATGTTTCCGGTGATGTAAACAAGAATAGAGATGCTCAGATGAAAACTGAAACAAAGAAAGTCAGCCAGCTCTCATCTCTCACTGCCCACTTATAATTTTTGCATAAATAGAACTCCTTTTCTTTCACCACTTTTCTGGAGTGACTGGTCAGATAGCTGAGAGAGATGGAATAGCCCTCCTTTTCTTTTCAACAAAGAGGTTGGCCTACCTTCTTCTCGCTGGATGGTGCACTCTACAGACCAGGATAGAAAAGTTGTGTTATGTTTGTTGATGGGTGGGTAACACTAATAAACTAAAATGGAAAAAATTTGGAATATGATGTAGTAAAAGGGAAAAATCAAGAGCTGAAATAATAATAAATAAACTAGCATAGATCCATCCCAATCCCATGGAGATCTTTCATGCCAGGAGAGTTTTGCACCTGGATCTTCTTTGAACTCTAGCTGAGAACATTGTATACACAAACTTATGAAGCCTTAATAAAAGGAAATTGTAATAGCATTCACAACCATTAAAAATTGATATTCATGTTGAGCAACATGCTAGGATCTACTTAGTACTTGCTATATCAAGTAAATAGAGTACACTGGAGTTCAGCTGTCTACATCACTGCAATCTTCCCATGCAGCTATTTAAGCTACTTTCAAAAACATAAGAAAAGGAGGAATACTCTCCTTCATAATTTGTTCATGACAACCATTCAAAATAAAACCTTGCAAAATTTGCTAGGCTTACTAATCATTTACTGGAACATTTTACAAACGGTGCTTCGCTTACAAAAGTTCTGTACCCATGAACATCTCAAACATAAGAAGGCATCATAATAAATTATGATGACCTATTGACTGGTTCCAAAGCTTCAATCATCACCACACTGTTCCCCCTGATGACCTGCACATAAGAAGAAAAAAAATGAATTTCCTAGTAAGTTGAATAACTAATCTTTTATGACGTTGGAATATTTGGAAACAACATGAAATTGAGGGAAAACCTACCACCATGCCTATCTCGTTTCTTTCATTGCCATTTACTTCTACAGTACCATCGAGGACTAAATTCATGAACTGGTCAAATCCTCGAAGAGTGCCGACCACCACTCTGTTGGCGTTCAACTTTACTGAATTCAGAAATTAATTCTCAATATATTAGAAAGGTGAAACAGTAACTAAAAAGTAACCGTCTACCCTTGACATAATACAGATATCTGTTCTTATTCTCTACCTCTGTTGTTATTAGGCAAGCGGATTTGTCATGTACAGATATCAGGGAAAAATATACAAGCCACTGAATTCATAAATTTAACTAGCTCAAATTGCCTTTCTTTGCAAAAAAATTAAAAATTTAAGAGAATAAGATGTATGACTTCTTAACATGGTACAGAAATTAAAGAAGCATCGTTGAAAATGCAATATACAAGACAAAAAAGGCAAGATAATCACAGCCATTAGAGAGTAAAAGGAAATGAACCATAAGTGAAAACATATGGTAGGTAGGTAACTTTCTATGAATTAATAAACTCAAGACTAAAATCAGACAGCAAATTTTGCTTCCTGAGCTGACCACTTGCATCAATCAAGCTGTCAGCATGAAACATGAAAATAAACTGCAAAACCTACTCTTTTCTAAACAATATAATAGTTAATCAGAAAACAGGAAATCATAAATATGCTACAGTAACATTAACTACTTTCTCAAGGGAAAGAACCAATAAATTCTTAAATCAGCTCTTCTTAAGATGTAATAAATCAATTTCTTCAAGCATCTATCTATATTCATTAGAGATTAGCTTAGCACACATCCTTGAAAACATTATGTAAAATACGTTCTTGCAACTGAATCTGCAAGACATGTGAATGCCATCAAAGAAGATTCAAACTTACTAAAGGCATACCAGGCTAAAGATGAAAATTTGGAAAATGGTGTCAAGAAAGGCATTAAAAATGACTTAATTTTAACAACACAAAGACCTACTATGCACTCCAAAAGGATCAGAAGATCACCCAATATATTGCTGAACATTGCACTTAGATAAATTTCCATTATCATCTTGTTGCTCTATTCAATCTGGTTTATTTCAATAGAAAATCAGAATGTGGTTTTGACAAAGATTAAGTAAAGTTGTTAACATGAGTATATGTTCAAATGCATGCAGTGCAACAAGCACAAAATATTAGGAGAGATTGAGAGCCCTATTCTGCTTTTACCAGTGTTTGCTAAAAGCATTGAAGGAAGATATAAACTTGATATGGAATTGAAAGGCACACTATCCTACAAAGAGAATTAAATTCTCAAGCAAGATCTCAAGAACTTGTGTGAAGTAACATCTTTCATTCAAACAATAATAGGAAAAAAAACTGCTGATAGACTAGAAGCAGGAAACTTCAGAGTCAATACAATCAATGCCCCCAGTTAGGCTTTAGCTTCCACCGCACTTGCTATCACATATATAGTAGTCAGGCTACCATATTCTATTTTTCAGACAGTACTTTTTTCAGCCAGATCTCTTACATATGAGATGCTGAGATGAGTAGTTTTGATGGATCATTATTATATTAGTGGACTATTGTACTCTCCCATGTCAGGGCTGAGTCTCAGGACACTCAGATTTGAGGACCGATGTAGCCATTTATGTCATTTCAGAGCAGTCATTGATGCCCAGTTTTATGTCAGTTCTTTCTCATTGGACAGATGGTGTCTCAGATGGATTTTATTGCATGGTTATGACTCAGCATTTTATATTGTGTTATGGTTATTATTGCTCTTATACTGATTCTTGTGACATGTAATAACTTGTGGTATCATGTCTAGCAGTCATAATTATATGGACTTGGTTGTATCTTGTACTATGTATCGATGTCCCTACTTAGACTTGGAAGTTCTTGATCTATACTCATCGGTTTTACCCTCCTTAGGGAGAATAAAGGTAGTCATTCCCACCATTGTTTTGGATTGCTAGTGTTGGCTCCATCATTCACTGTCTGCACCCATCCATTACCTTCAATTTTAGTTTCAACCCGACTGACTTCTTGACTTATGGCATGGAGAACCTTTTTCCCCGCTAGAACTTTTGTTGGACAAGCCTCCCTGTTTATATTGTGTCTCGGCTTTGAGTTGGTGACAGAACTTGCCTTTGATAAGTTGGATTGTATGCCTAAATCATTCTGGTCGGTTGTCCAGATGTTTGGCATTGTGCAGAACTCCTCCTAGTCACTTGAGATGTTGTTGGCTAAAACTGAAAGCTCATGTACTGCTTATATTGGAAATATTGAATATGTGCCCATGGAAAATGAAAATTATAAAACTGTGTTTCTTAACATATGTAAAAAGGGCAAGAGCAATGAAATGCTAAAATACTCCTTGAAGAGTATAAGAAAATGTCTAAAAAAGCAATGGTTTAAAATATGCTATATCCAAAAATTGCTAACCTTATTAAAATAAATATGTCCCAGAAGAAAGCTGCGATTAGCTGTGCTTTTAAGCACTGGTGAAGTCCCAAAAGGGTCATATAGGCCAAAAAGGACATGGAATAAAATAATGATCCTAATGAACTTGGATCAAGCTTGATGTAGTCATGATGCCTAAGTTGAATAAGCACTCTCTAAACAACTCACCCATTTGTGAGGCACCGCCATTCCTTGTGCTGATTTTTGTCCAGTATTGGTTGTAGTGAGTTTTCCCTTTTCCTTGTCCAAAGTGTCATGATGTTGACTAGGAGGTCATCCTTTGCCTTAGCCTTGTCATTTCCACCTTTCACCCTTCACTAGCAAGATGACTACAGCTATGAAGTGAGTATAGTCTTGAAAGTCTGAGTCTAAGTAATAATAAATAAAGCCTGATATTTATAAGTATTTGTTGATGTATCGCCAAGGAAATGAATGCTACTTGTTGATTTTATTACGTGAATGAGTTGTAGAGCATGGTTTAACCTCTTAACACTTGCAGGAGATTGATCTATTCTGAGTTATTATTGGTGTCTGATTATTCACAGATGGTTATATTGTTTATTGGTTATGATTGATGATCAGACAGAGACCTATGAGGAGTATGAGTATACACCTTTGATGGATTGGGACTCTCTGAGTCCAATGAGACAGTTTATTTCTAGTTCCGGGCACTTACAGATGTGATCAGGCTTATTCTGCTTTTCTGATGCAATTTTTCTTCACAGATTGATTTGTTTGAGCAGGGAGATGTTTCAGTTGGATCTCCTAGGCCGTTGTATGGGTATAGGGGGGTGCAGCC
This sequence comes from Pseudotsuga menziesii, assembly GCA_001517045.1. NCBI lineage: Eukaryota > Viridiplantae > Streptophyta > Pinopsida > Pinales > Pinaceae > Pseudotsuga > Pseudotsuga menziesii. The sequence continues at coordinate 288,947 of LPNX010905846.1, read as the reverse complement.
ACTTGTTTGTACCATTGTACCCCCATCCCAGAGAGCTTGGAGGGCTCAATTTGACAATGCAAGCACCCTAGGAGGCTGTTTTAGCAGTATCACGTTTCTCGAGGCAGATTAAAAAATGATCAAATGGCTATTGAAGAAATTGATTTGGGCTACTGAAGCAAAGAAATGGCATGGGGTGAGTCACAATGATGAGAGTGATGTCTTCCACACCTTCTCCAGCAGCTTCAGCATTTTATGGGGCCCGCACCTATTTTTGGGGCATTTTTTATTATTTTTTGGAGCTCTTTTTGGAGGGTCACAATTTCCTCAAGGAGGCACAAAGTCAAAGAACTAAAATATTATATTATTTTATTGTGCCATGGGGACACCCAAAGGGAGTTAGTCAAACACTCTTTGGACCCACCATGTGCTTTCATTTATTTCTTGTTGAGTGGGTTACCTTTATTTGGGTGGTTTAGTCCACTTTGGTAAATTATGGATATACTAATCCATGTGTTGTATGTTGAGCTCATCTCAACCATTGATTAGAACATTTCATCTTTTAATCTTAGCCACTCGTTTTGAAAGTGGTTAGGATTTGGTTATGATTGAGCTTCTCTCATTTCTATTTAAAGGAGAGAGCTTCTCATTTGTAAGGGTTCTTTGGCTCTTGGATATGAATAATAGAAAGACTTTTTCTATGGAAATTTTCTGGATTTGCTTTGCATCTGATGTGCTCAAATGGTGATTAGCTTGTCTTTAGCTTACTAGCATCGTGGAAATTCTCGTGAAATCTATTTTTTTTGTGTGGCTATCATTGTTTTGTTTACAGGAGGGCGTTTTGGCTGAAGCGTTTTGTAGAGGGACTTCAACTCGCTCGGTTCTCTTCGTTTTGAATCAAGGGGTTTTCATTAGTTTCATTGCGATCTATGATTACTTCATTTTACTGTCTTGTAGCATTCAATTTCCTTATTTTGTATGTGCAAATCTGATATGGTTGACGTTTGCTCATGCAAGGTAGGGGGCGCTTTGATGGCTTGGAGCTTGCATATGCCATAGAAATCATAGGCATCTTCTAGGATTGATCGGGATAGCTAGGATCGTCACTGTTACAGACTTCTACAAGCTTATCTAGGTAAGATCCACAGGTAAGTTCTTCTTTTCTGATCTTATTCCATTGAACATTGCAGAAATTTAACTATTTTTAAGAAAACTCCTAAACCATAAAAACCTAAAAAATCAAATAATCAGGGAACCGTCCGATCTTTTGTCAAACCATTTCTGGGTTTCATAGATTGGGCCTCCCCCTAACTAAAACAACTGGAACACTGGTCAAATTCCTCATAGATTGACCTAGATCTGATTTTTCAGCAGAAAACTGCATAACCCCCCACTAAAAAAATTGACCTGCTAGGGTTTTGAGTTTTTCTGATCTCTGACTTCACAAACGAATAGATCGGGTCTTGGGCAGTCCAAATCAACCCCAACGCTATCAAGAGGCTCAACAGTTTGACCAGGATCTGAAAAATAAACTGAAATTGCCCTAGCGCCCTCACTGAAAATTGGCCTTTTCTGGAAGTAGGTTTTTCTGAAATCTGACATGATAGGCTGATAGATCGGGTTCCAAGCATCCCAGAACACCCTCAACGCTGTGCTAATTCGTCCTGGTTTGCCCTAGATCTAAAAAAAATCAGTTTTCAGCCTCCTAGCCCCATCATCAAATTTTGACATTTCTAGATCTGATTTTCCTGTTGTTTTCCTAATTTGGGCTTGTAGATCAGGTCTCCCTGATCTCTTCTCATCCTCAATGCTGAGCCATCAACCTTTCGGTACCCCCTAAGCTTCAGATTTGTCTTCCTAGGCCCTAGCGCTAGCTATCTACGGAGTTGGGTTTCTTGTATCTTGGCTTTTCTGGACCAATTGCTTTCTAGTTTCGTAGATCAAGGTGTTTCCCAAGTGGGTTTCCTGAAACGTTGTCTTACTGCCGACTCCATTGCCCAATGCATACAAAGCACTGATCTCCAAGCTAAAACTACCCTTAGGCTCTTAGCCTTTGCCATCTACCAACATTCACTGATAGCTCAAACACCTTCTACTGAGTCTGATTTCTAGGTACTGAATA
>LPNX010905846.1:259086-275333 GCA_001517045.1 Pseudotsuga menziesii | reverse complement strand
CCCCATGGGGTATGAACATGTGATATAGTACAACAAGCACTTCCCAGAAGTACTTCCAAAGGTCTTCTGAAGTCCGAACAAGTTATCCTTGTCTAGTTCACCAGGTTCACTTGATAAAAAACCACTAAGTACAACTTAGGTGGTAACACATCCCACTAGGCCATTGCAATTGCAAACACTGTCAAACAAGGTGTGCTACAGGGCTACAAGGGGGGCTCTACCAATAGAGCTTGAAAAGCTTGGTTAGACAAACTATACACATGCCCAACTTCCCATAATATGATGAAGAAATGTGATATATGCAAAAATACAACAAATCAGGCTCAATGTATTTGACACCATAGGTGTGCTACAGGCCTACAAGGGGGGCTCTGCCAATAGAGCTTGAAAAGCTTAGTTAGACAAACTGTACAAATGCCAACTTCCCATAATATGATGAAGAAATGTGATATAAGCAAAAATACAACAAATCAGGCTCAATGTATTTGACACCATAGTTTCCATGACAATGCCCACAAGGTGGAGAATTAAATGGTGGCCTATGCTAATGTAGTGAAACCTTAGCCAAATCAATGGGGCAAGTAACTGCTAACTAGTAACAGGCTTACAAGGGGGGCTCAAACAATAGAGCTTAACAAGCTTAGTTAGACAAACTATACAAATGCCCAACTTCCCATAATATGATGAAGAAATGTGATATAAGCAAAAACTACAACAAATCAAGCTCTATGTATCTGACAAAATAGTTTCCATTACAATGTCCACAATGTGGGGACTTATATGGCATTGGTGGCTTATGCTAACCTTATAGCTGAATCAATGGGGAAAGTAACAGCTAACTATTAACCAAAATCCCATGCAAGCTAGCTATATGATAGTGTTATCGACTAAGTTGCACTTAAGGGATTTTTCAAGTGAGCCACCAAAGGTTGGAACAAATCAGTTGTTCTTACTCACTGCTCGAAAGTTCCATGGGTTCATCAGGACCAGTTGTAGTCCCTTTTTCACATGTTCACACCCCCTCGAGGAAATTGTAATAAATGACATAGCTTGATGGTTTCTTATGTAAAAGGCTTGACCTTCTTGGGACTTGGTCATCAAAATACTCCAAAGTCGAGATGATGACACTTTCTTAAGCGACATATAAGTTTCAAGTTTTTCACTCAAAATCCTTCAAAGTCGAGATGGTGAAGTTGGTGAGTATGCCTTGGGAGGGTTATTAAAGCCTAGTGTCTATGTATTATACCATGCTAGTCATATTCCCAAAGTTTCGTGGACATGCGTGGCCAAAGCTTCGTGGACATGCACCAAGACCCCCCCCAGGATTTTTTAATTTTCAGTTTTTTAATAAAATCATCGATAAGGTGTATTTTAATTGTAAATTTTCAAAAGGTCATAAAAGTGGCCTACAGAGCCAAAATTGCCATGGGGGTGCTCGTTTTCAAACTCAACGCACCCACTATACCCCAAAACCCACTTTTCCTAAGTTAAGTGAATATTTATCACTTAAGTAAAATTCTCTTCGAAAAAAAAGAGAAAAGTGAATAAAAAAAAAATATTTAAAATATGGAAAAACACACATCCATAAATCAGTGGGAACTTGTTCCAGACATGTTCCGGGTGCACTAAGGATGATGTTGGCAATAATTGGAGACCAAATCAAGATCAAATCGGCTTGATTCCAATCAAATCCATGAGGGAGAGAATTTCTCCTTAGAGTGGCACATTTATCCATGAAAAAACTCACCTCTTGTTGTATACGTGTCACAGAAAGAGGGGGGGTGACCTACCTTGTGAGAGGTGGCACCTACCACCTCTAGTTCACTCTAGTTCGCCCCCAATCATCTCAAAAAGCTCCAACACTTAGCAAATTCGCCCCCCTTAGGGTTTGTTCTCATTTTTCCTATTTAGGCAAGGCTTTCTTTCTCATTTGGAGATGCATTGAACCTCTGCCCATTGAACTATTGTTGTTTCATATTTGTTTAATGAAATTGAAGGATTTGGAGGCTAATCTGTGGCATTGTCTTAAGAGCTTGCATTTTTGGTGAACTTTGAGATGAAATCAGCTAAATCTTATGCTTTCTTTTTGTAAAATAATGTTGCATAAATCTAGTTTATTTTGAATAAGAATTTGCAGCTATCAATTTACTTATTTGCATTTCATTATCAGAATATTGTAAGAGTAATAGACTGTAGTCAATTATACTTATGTTCTCTTGCTTTCTATTGATGAGATTGACTAGATTAACCTTGTTTGTATGAAGAATTGTCTAGATTTTGCAGGATCATCTTAAGGTAGAAGGGATCTTGGAGCTCGGTTGCATCCATTTCCTTTTTACAACATCGCATTTGTTGTGTTTAACATCTTTGTTTTGCAAATCCTTCTTCTCCTTCATTCCTTTCAAGCACATGCTTGAGGGTTTCTCTCTCCTTCCTTAAAATTCAATCTTTTTCTTGGCTACTATTTCTTCATAAGTTAGATGCATCAACTTGATATTTGAAATCTACTTTTAATTATACACATATATCAAATCTAGGTTCTTTTTAAAAGTTTCATCTCGAACTAGATCCAAAATACTCTCTCAAAGTGTCCTTTTCAATCAAAATTTCACAATTTTCAAACATTTTGAGTAGTGTAAATTATGCATTTTGTTTTGGTTGATTTGTGACATTCTAACATCTTTTGCTCACTGGTTTTTAGCAGGTTTTAAGAAAAGGAGAAGGACACACTGCTCAAAAATCAAGTTTTGGGCCACCCAAGACACCAAAACGTCCTTCCTTCATCCCCTTTCTTCATTCATTCTCTCCCTACAATCTTGTAAGCCTTTCAATCTTTTTTCAAGGATCAAAGGGCATTTTTCAGCTTTTCGTCACATTGTAAAGCTCAATAATAAAGAAAGCAAGTGGGCTACATAGCACCCACAATCCATCCCCCCTAGGGGGCTACACAATGTCATTTTTTGTTTGCTTTTTACTAACCAACACATGCACACAATAGGTTGATTAATTTGTTTTGATTTCATCTTAGAATAAAGTAATAATTTCATACACAACTCGTTGCCACAAAGTATGCTCTCGCCACAACCCAAAGGTTTTGACGATTATTGGTGGATGATCAGAAAGTAACACATAGTTTGTGGTTTCAATTTGTCATTAGTTTACTTACTTTTACAAACTCTTTGCTTTCTTTATTGAAATAAACATTTTGTCGTAAACCTCATGTATGTTCTTTCCCTCTGCAGGCTTTGCCTAGTCGTTGGGGAATCAAAAGCAACTTGTGACATTTTCTAATTTCTACACATTAATTTAACAATCCATTAATAAAAGGAACTCCCAATACGAAAATCGAACATAACGACATTTGACAATCGTGGGCAAATTCTTCAAAAGAAGCGTGAACCACTGAATAGTGACCTCAGTATACAATCAAGCTACACACTTGTTGGTATAGTGTTAGACACCTCTCAGAGACTCCGATTCAACCCACATTTCTACGTGAGGATCCACCTTCGTCATTCCGAACATATTCTTAGTACTATACAGTATATCGAGAATCCCCTTCCCATAACTCAACTCATCTTTCAATAAATAAAACTGACCAAGACACATTGCAAAACATTTCATTTTTCAGCAGCATCATTTCTTTAATTTGACTCCACTGGCACTAATCTAATATTGCGACATTTTACTATCACTTTTCATCATTTTTTTATTGTTACTAATCTTTATGTGTTGGTATATGTTGGTGAAATATTTATTTATATTTGCAATAATCTTGTCTCAATATTTTACTTCAAAAACTCCTAAAAAGCTTATTTCCATCATTAGCGATTAAAACACAAGAGCCTTAGTTAACTTCTTTCATAGGGACCACCCCCCTTGGCTTCGTTAAGAGTTTTGCCTAAACAGAGGAGTCAAGATCAAGTGATAGTACTTGACTCCAGACTTGCCCCAAAGGACACACCTAGTAGGTTGAAAATTTATGCTGCGCTTAACCCCCAAGTGTGTGAAAGGCGACAACAGATAGAACCTGGCAATGCCATCAGCCTAACCTCCTTTATATTTGAACTCATTACAAAAAAGAAACTACTGAATAAAATAATGGTTTAAACTTTAAATAAACAGTAGAAATTCACGAATAAAACCAGGAAAAGCAGCCAAACAGTATATCTGCTTCCACTGGACCTCCTGATGTCGTCAATGTAATCTCTTCTGTGCAGTTCCAAAATTATGAAGTAAAATAATTTCAAAGAGACTAATTCATGTGGTTATAACAAAATCTAATGCATCAAGTAAGAAATATTTAAATAACACATCGGTCAGCTGATTGCTAGGTGCTTCCACCTTCTGGTATTAAGAAGGCTAAACTCTATGGACTCCAGTTTTCCATACTGGTCTCTACAGACCCCATCCTTTCCTCCACTTCTGTATTCAATATATATGTATATAGAGAGAGAGAGAGAGAGAGATTAGGTGTCTAATGGTTTGGCTTTATATTAATGTGCTGAATATATATAAGGTTTGCTCATGTATATAGCATGTAGGGGTGAAGATAGCAAAAAATAGACTGAGTGTGATACACATCTGAACCAATGTACAAAAACATTCATGCACAATCCTATTACTAACTGAGTTCCATATCCTTAGTTCAATTGCTTCCAACATACATCGTTTTCTATTGAAGCATTCCATTCAAATTGTTGAGCATCAAACTCAGACAATTTATTGAACCCTGTGTTGTAATGAGGCAGCTAATATCTCATTACCATACATGTTCCCCAGGCAATGTAGGCATTTGGTATTATAATCCTGCAATCCCGTGACCTACATGTAAATGACCATGGTTGCACTATTTATTTCATGTAGTACTGAAATGCTGAACAGTGAAATACTAAAAACAATTAAAGTCTGCTGAAACTGAAAAAAGCCTCAATTTCTACTCTCTGTGTGAGATCCTAGGAGTCTGAGACCATTACCCAAACATCCTGAAATGGGGGTCGTACGTTTAACTTTTAATGTTGAACAATTGAGTATGTGGATAATCATCAAACAGAATAAATATTACATAGTAAAGGCTAGCATTAGATTAGGGTTTAGGAGGGGCGAAACATTTATTTTATAGTTTTTTCTTCTTTTGGTTCTGATTTTACATTTTGGGGGTGCTGCAGGCTGCACCAGTTCAGAACAGACTCGCTTCATTCAACTTAGAACCAGCCAATTATGATAACAGTGGCTTTTGCTGATACATAAGCTGAATATATTTTGACCATTTTGAAAGCTCTAGAATGTACATCTTATCCTTTTGTGCAAGAGGTTGGATCATTACTGTCTTTCCTACAAAGGATGGTGAAGAATATTTGGAGGTCGATGGTTCATGAAAGAGCATTGACTTATTCCCATGCTGTTGGACCTCAATGTTTAAATAAGAAAAGAAATTGAGAAATATCCCAGTTTGGGTTAGTCTACCCCTTTTTCCATTCTTCAAACAAACTCATTGCACTTGGTGTGCATATTGTTCCCTGGGTTGTCTAAGCCTTCACCACAATGCTTACTAATGACATTTTGACAACCATACTAAGCATTGGTTAGCCAACGAGATCCACTCTACACTCCCCAGCCCTAACAAGAGAGACAATGTAGCAACAATTATTTTTTAGGGCATGCACGAATGTCATTCAACTTAATGGTATGATTAACAAAAATTGAAAAACCCCATGGTACAAAATATTCTGACATATTTGTCTCTTTAGTCTAGACTCTCTAGACGACTTTAGTTAGGAAGCCCGAAATTTAACACGTAAGCTTTAGCTCTTGCACAAGCATTGTCCCCAGAGCGAAACAGGCCTTGTTATGATATCTCGAGGCAGTTTAGAATGATATCTCAAGGCAGATAGCACTCAAGGCTAGTGTCAGAAATTGAATTACACAGAAACATCTCAATAGTCCCAATTGATAGATTGTTGGCTTCCCAGATTTTCAGGGTTTTCAGTTGAACACGGATTGCACAGAAGTCTGAACTTAGCATTGAGGAACCAGTGCCTGTACAAGCAAGGCCTGCCTTCTCTAAAAGACAAACAGAGGCAGACGAATTACAATTCAAACCACCTTGGGGTGGAGGTGATTTAGAAATGTTAAGAGTGGAAAAGTGAGCAAGTGAACTATTACCAACGTACCAAGACATGCTGAGCAAACGGATGCCTGATTGAACTCCCTGAGCGCAATATTAAAATCAATTAAAATCAAGTTTCATACTTTCCAGACTTTTAACAGTAGTTTTAATACTATCTTGGCCTTCGAAACAACTACTATTACTCGTAGGAAGCAACGTTGCTCTTGCCTAAGAGTGATACAATGGGAGAATTTTACTCTCCTATTTTCCACAAATTATAAACATATACATATATATACAGAGATTGGTTAAGAATAGGTAGTATAACAGATAAAGCATATAAATGAATAAAACCAGGGTCTTAAGAGTAATGGAGACATACTGTTAAGCTTCTTGTCCATGTACCTGAACACCAAACAAAACCCCAATAAGCTTTCAACTTAAAGAAATACAAAGCACCGAATAAATCCGAGACTTAAACCATGAACCCCGAACTGAACTTTAAACCATGAACTGATCCAAAAAAAACCCTAAACCCTGATTGCATATTCTTATACCCATACAGAACGCCTATTTACAAAAATCATCCAGTGTATGTACTGAAGCAATAAGAATTGACTCATACATAAGAACCGAATTTGAGTGAACTATATACTTACTTCTTGAGATCCGGGGGCTGCCCTGACCTACTCATGATGCCTCTCGGAGGGAAGAAAGAGAAATCAAAAACTTAAAAAGTGTGGTTACGTCTGAACCAACTCTCTGGTAGCGCGCTCAAGATTGCAACGCTGGTGCCCACACTGCTATTTGTATTCAAAATTTTAAATAACTTCGTATTTATAAAGTTCGTCAGTGTGAAAAGTTCGTTTAATGAAAGCTTTCATCTCCTCGGGAGGGTAAGGGACATGCTCACTTCACTCCCCACATTCACATCCTCAGGGTTAACCCGCAATTTCATTAAATAAAAATACGATTTTAGGGTTTCAAAGGTTTTTTAATTCACAAAAAAAATGCCAATAATGCAATCTATCCCTCAAGATTCAATAATAATACCAGCATGTGCACGGAGAGGTCAAAAAAACACGGAGGGGTAAAAAAGTTGTCTTTCTCGAACTATCCTTTGTGATTTACTTTGGGAGACTATAAATTAATTAATAGTGAGTTTTGAAATTTTAGGTCAAACATATTTTGACTAAATAAAATTTATTTTTGGTAATAAATTTTAACTTGTTTTACAACCTATTTTCCTTCATTGCAATTTTTGGATTTTATATAGGAATTTGAAAATAGCAGATACCGCAAATAACTTAAAAAAACTAGATTTTTGGGTTTCGATACTCAAAAATGGGAAATCATAAATAGGAAATCAGAAATCGGAAATTGTGGCAACTAATTTGTTTTACTTAATAATTTTTTGTGCTTTCTCAATTTGCGATTTTTCCGAGTTATGGATTTCGCAAATCGAAAGTGTAAATGTTTTGAAATTGTATATCTTATGGTGTTTGGTTGATCTTGTCTGTTGATTCATAAGAAATATACGGTCAAGATTATTTTGATGTTTTAGTTGGATTTTTAAAGAATCGAACTTGGGATTTTTCACTCTGCCCAAGGTTTTTTTATTGTGCATTTCCTCTATGTCTCACCACGTAGACTCGTGATTTTAACCTGTAAGTTTTCACTCTTTGACCGTTTTTTATGGTAAATTTAAACTCTCGTCATTTTTAGACATGGTTGCTAAAATTCTAGAGCAGAAAATCAAAGATCCCAATATCAGTGTTTTCACTGACACCAGTGGGTATGTGTTTGATTCCTCATATCTGGACTGGTCCAAAATTTATTCTATTTTGACAGTGATGATTTTTCCTCTGTTGTTCATGACCAACGTTTCTACATGCACATACGCAATTCTCAACTCCATTACATTGCAGCGAGACCTCCTTTTATGCCTTACACGAACCATGTTAAGTGGGCATTGGACCACGTTGACCTTAACCAATGAATGTTTAATGATATTGACAATGTCTCTATTGCTTTGTTTGATCCAGATATGTTTGCTAGAGCTTATGCTTTAGCAACTCCCAAGCAACCTTTCTCGTTGAAATTTTCCGATGAAACCCTTGCCAAATTGAATAACTAACAAGTGGTGAAATCTTGGCTGGAAGACCCAACACCAGTGATTCCCGTTTCACTTTCGGCATATCCAGTTTCTTGGTTCAGAGAGCCTTTCTCGCTGTTGGCCGCCATGTTTTGCAGGTTATTTGGCTTACCTAACTGTTCCTTATTCAAAGCGAAATGGGTCCCTATAGCAAACCATGTTTTGCTTACAGGTGATTCCTTCAATTGGGCACAAATTTTGTTTTGCATTTTGAGGGAGGTAATTGAAAAATATCAGAGAACCCCAACCAACCGGAAACCATCTTTCTACATGTCAGGGTTCATTGTGGATGCATTCTGTGTGTGTTCCTGTTTCCAGGAGTAAAATTGGAATTGGAGCGAGAAATGTCCACATATTCATATATATTGTGCTGATATGTGGGACGACAATTTCATACCTCGTGTCTATGAGCTTTGTGACCTATTTCTCGGGTCAATGTACTACAAAAAATTTAAAGTTAATGCTCCTGCATTCTCTAAAAAAGATAGAGAACTCATTTTAGTGTATGGCAACTGGTATGTGGGAGAATATTTCTCTTGCATAAGGATTTGGGATAGCAATATAATGCACTTGCTTCCAAGAATAGTTCTAGACCGAATGGTGCTTCAAGAATTCTCCTATCAGACTTTGATTGATGGGGCTTTTCCCAAGTTGACCAAACATAAGAAGAAGGCGTGGCCTAAATTTCCTGTGAATCTTGGCAATCTTTCAGTACAAAATCTTGTTCATGCGTGTTTGTTGGGAAAGGAAATTTCAGTTATGAGCTTGGGGGAGGTATCCAAAAGAATGCATGACCCAGTGGGTTTTTTGCATAATCTATTTGCTCATGAGCATGTCAAATTTCAATATGTTCATGAAAATGAGCCTGATGATTCCATGTTGCGAGGAGCTACCACTTTTCAGGAGGCGATTGGTAAAATGAGTGATCCAAAGACAAAGTTGCATCAGTACGCGTATGAAAAGCATCTTAAGAGAAGAAATATCCAATAAAGAGCCAATAAACTGACACTAAAACAAGATCTTGACAAGGAGAAGATAGAACAAGAAGCGAGACAACATTTATCAAGGTCTATTGCTGTTGTTGGTGCTCAACCTAAGGACAAGGGAAAAGGTGTCCTTCACAGCCCATATAGCCCCTCTCTTACCAGAATGGAAGATACACTGGAGAAAGGGGCTGAAATGTACGTGTTTCAGAAGCAGAAGAGAGAAGAAGAAGCCAGAGAACATGTAGCGAGGTCTGATGTTGTTGTTGTTGCTCAACCTAAGAACAAGGGGAGAGGTGTTCTTAAAAGCCCATGGAGCTCGTCTCTTACAATAATGGAAGATATATCGGAGAAAGGGGCAGAACTCGAAAGAAATTTTGAAAAAGTCGGGTCTCAACTGCAAACTGAGATAGAGTTAACTGAAGTAAATCCTAAAAGACAGAAGATTGTAGTAATTTCTAAACAGGCTCAACTGCCAGAGGCACGGACAAAAGAAAAGTCGATTTCTTCAATCTCAATTCACAAGAAAGAGGAGAGGCTTGTTCAAGAATGTTCGATCCCAGATATAGTCACGCAATAATCTTATGTACAAAAGGTAATTTGTTTATCGTCAGCTCAGATTGAGAGTCATGATACGAATGTGGAAGAAGACAATGACACTGTTATGACTACCGTTGTGTCATCTATCCCCAGTATCCAAACCTGTCGCAGTATGTTAGATACATCATCTTTCCAGCATTGTTTTTCCGAGGTAAATTTGTCATCAACAATGGCAGCTACTATTAGCATGTTCACCATTATAGTTGACTCACCTATTCATTGTTATGCTGCTTCCTTTTCATCAGCTTAGCCTATCACTACATTCCCAGTACCCTATATATTTCAAGGCGACATTCCTTCTGTCTGTATGACTCTTCCTGAAAAGGAGGATTTTTTTATATCTAATTTTTTTACATCAGTCACCTTTACCTTTGTTTCTTCTTGTATGAATATTCTCCCTCTTAGCATGGACATTCCTTTAGATCAAACCCAAATCGATCCTTTGGTTAGCGTCCACTAGCAAAGCATTTCATCTTCTGAAATTATCGCAAATTTTGGAGAAGATGCAGTTGTATCGTTTGGCAAATATTATTGGAGTAAAAAGGATAAAGTTATGGTTAAAAGGGGAGCCAAGAGAGCCAGAGAAAGCTCGGGCAAAAATGTGCCTGTCGTTGGTGAGGTCATATGGAAGGCAGAGAGGAGTGATATGCAACAAGGGGTAGTGGACACAGCAGTTGCCATGGGAGTTTTTGCTGGAGCTAATTTTCAATGTGTTTCACAATTAAGTCTGAATCTTGATGAAAAACATAAAGAATTGGAAAAGGCCAAACCGGAGTTAGTAGAAACACAACAGAGGCATGAACAACAGATTGGGCAGTTGAAACAAGAACATGAAGAGAAATTAGAGGAATGGTAAAAGAAAGTTGAAGAAGCCAAGCATCAGCTTCAGAATGCAGAGGTTGTTAATAAGCAACAAGCAGAACAAATTGCTCTTGTCAATCAAGAACTGAAACATGTCCATTTAGTCTCAAAAGGTTGTTCTTTCGTCAATGTGAGACCTGACGATTTTAAACATGTACTCTATAAAATACAGGAAGAATTTTGACAGGCTGTGATAGATTTGTATAGTTGTTTTAATGAGATACAAGGCCTCTACGAGAAGTTTATCAAGCATTCTAAAACTCTTGGGGATCACTATCATTGGATGAGAGTAATATCCACTGCTTTAGAGCAAGTTAGAGGTTGGCAAAAGCATATTAAGGAAAGACCTGATGGCTTGTGAATTTTAGACAAGTTAGATCTGAAAACAACTGAAGTTTCGATTAAGACATGGGAGGCTATGTGCGATTCAATTGAAGCTGTAGTCAATGCAGGACAAAAGGTTTGTGAAAACAAGTGCTCTGCTTCAAAGAATTTGCTATACTATTTGAGTTTACCTATGTTGGAACCTCTTAGTGAGGCACTTTGTCCTAAAGTTCATTTGGAAGAAGTGGAAAAGCAGTTTGATGATACCAAAGAGTTGATCCAACAAATTAGTCAGCTAACGGTGCAAAAGATTGAAAAATGGATAGAAGTTCCCCATGTCTCGATAGCTCATATAAAGTTGTTCATCAAAGAATGGAAAAAAATCAGAAGGGAGAAAATTTCGTCCCAAATTTGCAAGAACGATGTTCAGTTGAGGAATGCTCATTTTCAGAAAGTTGAAGACATTCTGGATTTATTTTTCAAATGTCATTCTTCCCTTGAGCAAGGCTAGAAACTATTTATTTGTGTAATTGCACGTTTTGGTAATATTTGCAAATATTTACGTATACAGCTGTGCTGGGGAAAGAGGTTTCTATTATGAATTTGGGCTTATTGTGTAAGTCAAAGAAATAATGTTTTTTGCATTTTTTGTATTTTTAACACTTAAATGGTAAGTTGGTCTAAATTAAGTTGAAATAAGTAATTTTGATTTGCATGTTTGTACATTAATTGGTTGTTTCTTTCATATGTTATATTCTGTAATAGTTCTATCTTCAAATTATTAGTTATCTTGTTTGAAAGTGAGTTTATGCTCAAAGTAATTTTAACTTTGCAACTTGTTTGGGAATATGTTAATCAAATACACTTAGCTTTCAGGGTTCTGGCGTCGCGACCTGAAAGACACTCTGAATTGATCTCAAAACAGTTTTGCACATTATAATTAAAGAAATGGCCCGATTATTTAAAGAGTGCCCATGTTAAATTTTCGATTTCTGATTTTCAGGTATTGGAAATTGGCAATTCCATTTTTTGTTAGGGTTATTTGGGGTATCCTTGATTTACAATCTCCTATATTTCGCATGTCAGAAGCCTTAATGAAAGTATAATAAAAAATTTAAAAACGCATGATTTAAGTGGGTGGTCGAAGTAAATTATTTAATTGGTCAATATATATATTAAATAATAGGTTATTTGTCATTTTGTTAAGATTATTTCGGGTATGCTCGATTTTCGATATTTTGGATATCGGAAACAGGATACTCAAAATTTTGTTGAAATAATTTGCTTGCTTGGCGATTTTCGATTATGGAAATATCACAAAATATCACAAAAAGTCAAAAATCAGAAATATCACACAAAATGTTTTTGTGATAATTTGTGATTTTTTGTCTTATTTCCAGATTTCCTATTTCTGACATTTCGAATATCCGATTTCTGGGTATCGAATATTGGAAATTTCAATTTTGTTAAGGTTATTTGGGGTATGCTTGATATTGTACATTTTTCTGAGTTTACTAATATATACCAAAAAATTATATTTTTTCTTGCATAACCTTGCAGTCACCTAAATAATAGTTGTGCAATAGAATACATTACTTGGCAAATTAAGATCCCTATATTATTGTATAATTATTCAATAATATTTTTGCATTTTCTATATCTCACCATTTAAAAAAAATACATTGAAAATCCTATGTAATTATTCAATAAAAAAAAATTGTCCACTTTTTAGGCTAAGAAGCACAACTCATCTTCAGAGGAGATAGTCAGACGTTCTCCGAAGAATATATCTCGGTGATTTCCTATTTCCTATTTCCTTTTTTCGGGTATCGAAAACTGGAAAATTCCAGTTTTTGGTAAGGTTATTTGGTTATTCCCAATTTCGAATTTCGGATATTTCGAATATCGAAAACCGGGCACTTAGGTTTTTGTTGAAATAATTTACTTGCTTTTCGATTTCTGACTCCGGATATTTCGGATATTGGAAACCGGAAACATCGGTTTTTTTTATTTATAAAAAATACCTATTAACAATAACATCTTTACTCTTTGGTCGGAAATCGTGAACACAGAAAATAATGGTTGTTTCGAAAATGAACCTTTTTTACTTATCTTGGTTTGAAAATCGGAAATCGGGTATCGTGTTTTGCAAAAAGAAATTTTAAAATGCGAGTTTTTTTTTTAAGTTCATTTAAGAAAATAAGACTTGATCTAAAATTTGTATACGTTAATTTAATTATCGCGAATAGCAAATCGCGGATAGTCCTAATAACCCTAATAAAAACTGGAATTTCCGGTTCTCAATATCCTATTTCAAAAATTTGGTATTATGTTTCGAAAATCGTGATCAAATTTTATAAAATAAAAAAATTCATAATATAAATAATTCATTTTAAATTTGTTTATATATGGTGGAAATTATATGATTTAATTTTATTTGCAGAAATAACTTTAAAAGTGATTTAAAATATAATATTTTCAAGAATTATAAATTTTAATTTATATAGTAAATTTTTAAGAAACAATTTTATGAGGTTTATAGATTGAAAAATAACAATTTTTTCTATTAATAAATATTATGTTTAACCCTGGATATGAATGATGAGAGTCAAATTGGCAGGTAGGGAACGGACAGGTATATTGTCATAGATTAACGTTGTACTTGTTTCTGTCATCTATCCTGCACTCATTACGCATTAATGAAGTGGGTCTTGTTGTGTAGGCTGGCCAACTTTCTGATGATTTGAGTTTTAATGCTAGGATTGGAGTTGATTTGGTAGGAAAGTGTATCATGAAAATTATATGTGTTTTAATGTTGAGGTGACAAATTTCAAGTTGTCGGTAGTGGCATTTGTCTGTAGTGACGTTTCTACTTCCATTTTGTCCGAGATGGCATTAATTAGTGGTTGGTGACAAAGTTCTGTGAGCACGTATCAGCTTCAATGGAGGACACCGTAGCTACTAAGTTAAGGGATGATTTGACGCGGCAGTCATTTTGCTATGTGGTTACGGTATAATTTCACACGTAAGTGGTACAACAATTTTTTTTTCCATTAATGACCTCCTGTTGGTTTTAGCATGATGATGAATCTTTCTCCCTAATTCCGTTCAGCTATTTCTTGCCTAACTGATTGGGTGTTGGGCCATTTTTGTTATTCCCTGATTTTGTTCAGCTCTGTTTTGTTTTGCATTTGAACTAGCATACTATGTGCAAGCAGCTTGCCATGTCTCGTCATGCTGGAAGTGGTCGCGGTCATGCACAGCAAGGGGCACGCATGACAAAGGTAGATGGTTACAACAATGATATTTCTCTGAAAGTTCAATCCATAATAGATGATTGGGAAAGGAAGCTGGTAAACGAGAATCTTACTCATGATATTGATGGGGCAAGCCCGAATCAGTATTGGATCGTAAAAAACATGATGGGGCCTCTCATGGAAGAAATGCTAGAGAAATGGAATAATAATAAGTTGGCAATTTCAGAGGCTACTTCGAAAATGTTGGACTTAGATATGGTTGTCATGGAGAGAGATATGATGGACATGTGGAAAAAATTAGCTGTGGGAGTTGACTCGTTGGGTGATGTAGGTAGTGGTAATGTCTCTATGGCTCCAGAAATGAATGTCGACCCGACTCCTACGATACCTGTTGTATCTACAGTGTGTGTTACAATTAGCCATCTTTTCAAAGGAGGTCTTGAATCTGATGCTTCTGTGGGGAAAGCAGATGCCTCTATAAGCAAAGCGGATCTTTTTGTGGGGAAAGCGGATGCGTCTGTCGAGAAAGCAGTTGTTTTGTCATTGAAGCGCAGTTTACCATTTTCAGACGAGGAAGTCTGTGGGCCTTCTCCTATGGTTGAGGAAACGCATGACACACAGGATCCAACTATCAGTACCAGCGGTGCTAACTCATGATCTTGTTTTTGTTTCATTTTTTTCTATTTTGGTTCCTTTTGTTTACTTCTAAGTTTATGTTGTTTTTTAGTTTTCAAAGCCTCTTCGTAAACATTTGTTCATAGTAATTTTGTACGTAGCCCCCCATATATCACATGGGTTATTGTGGCTCTTTTGAATATGTCTGTAATTTTATTTAAACTTTACTTAGCCAACATCATTCATTTTTTGTATGGTTTTTATGCTTGGTACACATCAACTGTAGAGTTTTTTGCTTTTAACGAATTAGAGGGGTTGTTAGAGCACTGTTTTCACTTGATCAGAATTCTCGATTTTCTGTAATATTTTTTAACGGATTTGGGTGGTTGTTAGAGCATTGTTTTTACTTGATCAGAATTCCTGGTTTTCTGTAATATTTTGTATAGTTGATTAATAGCAATGCAAACTTACAAAAAAAGTTAATGTGAAGTTTAAAGATGTAATCGTAATAAAGCTAAAGTTAAATATCTAATATACGTGAATAACTTGATATGGGAATACGAAATTTATTTAAATATCTAATGACAATTTTTTATGTTAATAAATATCAAGTTTGAAGATGATTTGAGATCAAGATTTGTGAAAGCGGAAATTGTGAATTGTATTTGAAGACATAAGATTTGTGCATATGTCGGAAAATCTGAAATCGGGACATAACATATTCGTTATTTTCACACGTAAGATTTTGGGAATCGGGAATTCATAATAACATTTCAGAAGATTTAGTGAATAAATAGATGCACCTACTGAGGCAAATATTATTTGGACCCCGAAGAAGAAAATGACAGTTTGGTGATATGAATACACAAAACTGAAGTTTTACCTGTTTCGGAACTTTCGATTTCATAAATTATGGAACTTTGGTTTTTGTTTATTTGAAAAGGCCAAACTTTCGAGATCGAGATGAAAGGCGCAATTGAAAATAGTAAAATAGAATTTGTGGGTATATGAAAATGATTTTCACGTTTTATTTTCGATGTTATTCCTCCGCTAAGTTGATGCCTATTTTAAATTCACTCTTTGTTATTTTTCATTGCTTTATTTTGATTGTTTGTATTATTTTCATAGAACTTATTACTCTCCTCTAAATTTGGCGGATATTTGTCCTATAAACTTGGTTTCATTTCGTTTATTTCTCTTAATAAACCTAAAGTTTAAAGATGTAATATACATGAATAACTTGATTTGGGTATATGAAATTTATTTAAAGATGCAATAACAAATATTTATGTTAAAAAATATGAAGTTTAAAGATAATTGGACATCAAGACCACTGAATGGAT
>LPNX010905846.1:235841-257036 GCA_001517045.1 Pseudotsuga menziesii | reverse complement strand
AAATGGCATTGTACAATTTGAGGGGAAAGCTTGACGTAATCGTGCATCAATTTGAGTCAACATTTTTGGTCCGATAAAGCTCATTTCATCTATGAGAATATAACGAATATGGCAGAGTTCTTCTTGAAGTTTTGAAAGGGATTGGCCTTCAAGGGGTTGCATTTCACCAATGGGTATTCGAAGAGAAGAATGTATTGTAGATGCATGTATATTAAAAGTAGCAACACCGGTTGGAGCAAGGAGAAGAAGTGCGCAGTTACTTTGTTCAGATGGAGTTTGTAGTGCAGATTTTAAGCAAGATATCAGGTAATATTTCCCAGTGCTTGCAGTACCTTGAATCACCATTTTGAGTGATGCAGCAGATGTAGTATTTCTAAAATGAGAAATGACAACATCAAAGACTATGTGCTGTGGGGAGACAAGGGATCAAGTGAATTGGACAACAATAGGTTGTCTTCATGTAGTTGGGTGGAGAAGCAATTGAGGTCAATAAATGATGTTGTTGTATGATGCAAGTCGTTGGTTATATTGTTTATGTCCAATTGTGATTTTTGTCAAAATCACGATGTCCAAGCATTTCAAGGTCATAAATTTGGATGTTGTTTCCTAATCGTATTTGAGAGAGAAGTTCACATTGATCCATGTTATGAGACAACAGAAAGGTAATAGCATCGGAATTTGAATCATCGGATAGAGGTGTACAGGGTTCTTCTTGTGCACGTTCAACATGCCAAATAGTATATGTGCCTTTAATCTATTGCCAATGAGAAATATTTTTAGAAGTTGTTGTTCCAATATCTTGAGGGATGGAACGAAAAGGTTTGTATAGAAGAAGTTTGCTCCAACAAAACGGTTCAAAACATGAAGAATCAAATGGAGGAATGGAAAGGAATTGTGGATAGACTCTAACAATTTTGTGATATAAGTTTTGTTTCCATGTAAATTTTTTTCGATTAGCAGAGAAAGACCAAGAATGATCAACTTCAAGTAGGCTTAGATGTTCAAGAGCTAGTGGTCTTTGCATGTATGCAAATATAAAGGGCGGAGTTGGAGGGATGTTATTGGTCCCATTACAAACACGACGAAAAACACTTTGACTCACATTCAGCGAAAAGAAGTGACAGATACAAAGAACAAGTGGGAGTTTTTGCAGCATGTGACATGTCTCTTGTGCACTAATGTCTCGTTCTACAACTGTTTGATTGGTTGAAGAATGTGGCCATCACTTGGTGCTGCATGTGCAAGGCGAGAGAAAATTGCATGGTAGCTTTCTGATTTTGGCTCTACTTTTGATGCATACTTTGAGATGTATTTGAGGACAACATGTTTACAAAGAACAGGTTGGCAATCAACATTAGCCCTCCATATTGAAAGCATGGTAGGGTTGTGACTATTGAGAAGGGAATCATTTATTACAAGATTGTATGTTTTACGTCCATTTGCATCAATGAATAATGAAGAAGTAGCTTGCAGCTCATATGGAAAACCCTAGCGACATTGAACAGATGTTCCTTTTTTGTGAAGGCAAGTTGATTTTGAGCATTTGGTGTGTCTTTGAACAAAATTTACAAATTATTCATAGTCAGCTAAGTAGTTTGATGCAAATATGGATTGTGATGAAAGACTACATGGATCATTTACTGTAGAATGGTGTAATCCATATGTTGACAAGTGTGTATCACGAGGATTCCAAGCTGTAACATATTTATCAGAAAAAAAATTTTACAGCTTCAACTACAACAATATCTTCCCAATCTAAGGTGTCCCTATTTGGTGCATCTGCTAACCAAATAAAACCATGAATGTGTGCCGATCCTCTATGTTGCCATTCATACCTGCATGGGAGGAAAAGGAATTTATTATAAATGAAATGTATAAAGTGAAAAATACGAAGAGAAAAATAAGAATGAAGAGATGTTAAAATACCTGCACCAAGAATCCGTTATATGAAAACCTTTTTCAAGCACCTCTTGAAGGAATGTTTTGAATCTATTGCACATGTATTGTGATGTAATATGTGGATTTGATATGATGTTGTGAAATTTGATTTGGTAGTCTTGATCTAAACCGGTAGAACATCCAGCAGGCATTAGAACATGCAAATATGGCCATTTTGTATCAGTTGCGCCAAGGGTAAAGAAGAAAGTTGGTGTACCTTGTTGATTGATCATATTTTCCAGTTTAACCCTACTTTTGTTCCAATATGAGCGTGTTCCATGTAATGAAGATCCAAACCTTGCACCCCACTCACCAATTTTTTAATTAGGCATGTCTTGCAATTGGTTAACAAGTTCAAGTATTGTCGGAGGTAGTGTATCTTCAAGATTAGTTTTGACAAAAACAAAGGCAGTAGCATTACTCCGATGACGCATAATTACATTGTATATGTAGTACCAGAACCGAGGATGTTTGCCAAATCTGTTGTCATGATAGTGAATTAGGTGAAGTGCATATTTGTGCATATCAAACTCATGAATGTGTGGTTGTTTAAGCATTGTTGCACCTGTGGGGAACAAAGTTGGAAAATCCATGGAAAGAAGTCCTTCTGTGTTGTACTCATTGATAGGGGGAATGCTTATTGGAGGCCAATCAATTGAAGGTGCTAGTGGAATATTTGGTATATGTAGCAACAGTCTAATTTCTTCAACCTCAGTTCTAGCATTAGCTTGTGTTGAAATAAATGAGGAGGATTCTTTTTCATAGGGTTCAAATGAATTTGGTGGTTGAACTATAGAGGACAAGCTTTGCTGATGAGATATTGTATCATTGTTATTAACATGCAGAATCCAAGGTGAAATGTCTATTGAGACAAGAGGCAGTGAAGATAATGAAACTAAGTTGACCTCTACATCCTTGTAGTATGGGTCGTTTTCCATTTTGTATTCAAGGGCAGCAAGAACACATGTTCGACTAACAAACAGTTCATATGGATTGTTTGTAGAGTCTCATTTGTGAACAACAAGAATGTCAAGTTTTAATATTAGATGGGGCAGGTATTTGGCAATATTGGAAATGTCCTGGGGGAAGCAAATAGTATGTCCTGAATATTTATATTGACCACCATGAGCATGTGTAACTTGTAAAACCGGGTTAGCACGACTAATGAGCATTTCTTCAACCTGTGTAAGTACTGCAAGTACAGGTGGTTGGATGTCTGGATCCATATTATTTTCCAATGAAAAGTGATGGCCTTTTCATTCTAGAAAACATTGAGAACAAGTATATGCATCATGGAATTTTTTCCTTACAATACAGGGTAACATTCTTTGCAAATTGAGCAGACATGCATATTACGAAGTTGGTCCATTTTTTTACGAAATCGTTGATGTGCATCATCGACGTGGGTGTTCGATCGATTTTTCATAGATGGTCGAAGTGAAGGTCTGTTCGAAGGTTCAGGAAGAGAAACTGGACAAGACATGTCCACAGGTAACAATGCATCTCTGTAAAGAAGACGTTGTCTCTTGTTGATTTTATCTATGTTCTCTGCATAAACTATTCTTCTTCGGGCATTGACTTGTTCATTGTCATGAGTAGGAATAATGCCTACAACAAAAGCGTAAAATTGTTAAATAGTTAGAAGCTTATATTTTTGGCAGCGACACATTTTCTATATGTATTAACTACAAAGTTTATTGGTATAAAGCAGAAATAAAAAAGCAATTATTAACTGATTGCATGTAGGTAACTAAGAATGTTTCTAGAAAATAATATTGATGGAATAAACATATTTTTCAGGTCGCATGTTGATAATTGTAAGAAACTAGCAAAATAGAAGAACAAAATCTAGTATGAAAAAGGATATATGAAAAAAATATAATATTTGTTAACAAATAAGAAAAGAAATTTGTTAATTCAATAAATAAACAAAATAGAAAATTCTAATGCTATTCAAATGTAATCTTACAAGTTGCATAATCAATTTAGGTAAAAAATGTTAAGTGATAGGTTCTAAAGTGAAAGTATCAAATTGCAAAATAGAAGTTGCCGAGAATGTATTTTCAAAGAATATGAGAATATGTCAAGTCGAAAAAACGTATATATTTATATATTCGGTTAAGTTGTCGATGATGTATTTTCAACCATGACAACTACAATAGGTGCACAATTTCAAGAATTGATGTTGATTCAGTCTTTTCCTGAGATGACCAAAACATTCATTACAGATAATAAAGAATATGCCTATGTATCAGGTTAAACAAAGTTATGTATTTATGTATCCAATGAACTTGCTGATGATGTAGTTTCAACCATCACAATTACAACTTTTAGGCGTGCATTTCCGGAGAACGTCTCTGTTTTAACTGAAAGAGTAAGAAGTAATTCTTTGTTGCAGATTCTCTCGACTATTTCAACAATTAATGCTAATTCAATTGAGAGAAGACACAGGTCTTTTGTTGAGATGCCCATGAGTTGGTTTGCAACATCATCAAAAGCAATCACACCATGAATATTTCCAGTTATATCTTTCAAGTCAACCTTTAGGATGTATCGGTAGTCACATTCAGGAAACTCCCCATCACATTTACCACAATGCGAAATGTCTCCAACTTTGTCGGAAATATTTTTCATGCATTGTATACCATCAATAAAAAGAGGGCATGCAAGGAAATGAAAGTCATCCATGTTAACATTTGTGATGGTTGCAGCAAGATAATACCAAACGGCTTTTTCAGATGCTTGAAGAGTTTGTAGCTCATTGATGGTAATGACTTTGCGACAAGCAGAATGAGAGGCACTAAATTTGCGACTCAAAGACGTCGATGCTGAATGAAATCCATTGTCATTAAACCATTTCTGAAGAAGTGATGTTTGCTCAATATTTGGGTTTATAAATATAGTAGAGTTGGAAATAGTGCCAACAGATTTTCCATTAAAATCTGTAACACAATCGCCCTTGATCACTACCGCTAAAGGAGTAGGTAAACCGCGAAGGCTGGCAAGATCAACTCCTTGAATTTGGCAATGCTCTCCCCAAAGTGTTATGTCAATACTATAGCCTGACATGTCACGTAGTCCAATGGTTCACCTAACAGTTTCAACACCATCCCATTTTCGAATCATGGATGTAGGTGAAACTGAAATGACAAGTCCAACAAGGTCAACCATGGAATTTACTAGTATAGTTTGAATCTACTTAATAGTTTTAAAGTTAAATAAACATAAAGGTATTAAGGAATATTCATCTAAGCATGGCTGAATGGTTGAAGTGGAACTTAGAAAAATCTCATTATGGCTTTTCAAATGGTTGAAAATTGGGTTGGATGCTTTAACTGTGCCATTTGATACAAAGTACGCTATTCCTATTTCTATTTGGTCATACAAAGAGACTGCCAATTCATTGAATGCAGATATATTTATTTCATCATGTGAAGCATTAATAAGGTCAAAACCAAACACTTTTCCAGACACTCGTTGGTTGCCATATTGATGTATGTTTGTCTTGGCAGTAACTCGGCCTTGAATGTTCCAAACTTTGGTAGAAGAGGAGAGTGATGTGAATGGGATAATCAATCCAGCTAAGCTAGGGTGTTGATTTATTGAGCTAGTGTTCACTGGAATAGAAAAACTGCTTTCAGAAGGAGAAGCTAGAGGTAAGTGGTAAGGTGCAGGATCTCCAATAATTGTTGCATCCACTTTGACAACCTTGAGTGATACCAATGCAATAGTCCTGTGAGATGAAGTATGTTAGACATGAATGGGAGACAAACATTGGATACATGAACAGTGTGAAACTGATTGAGAGAAAAAGGAAGAGGAAATTAAACGTATGTTATATTACGTACAATGTTGCATGAACATTGGGTAATTTTGATGATTGTTCCTTCTTTTAGCTGTCCATTTTCTACAAGATCACTATATATAACTGGAAGAAGTAGCTCATGCTTATGAAAGTCGTCCGAGATAGAGATTTGGAACCGAATAGATGATGAGTTGAATGAAATCACCTGGTTTAATGCAGAGATCTATACCAATGGAAAAAGGTTGACAGCACCATGTAGCAATAGTGAAATAGAATCTTCAGTTACCATAGTCTCCATAATGTGATGGTTATTTTTTCTAGTGAAATGAAACAAAGAATGAAAAACAAATTGGAATGTAACATAATGATTTGACTAGAATAAAATAGATATATAAAAATTAACTTCTTCACATTAATATATTTCATTATTCTGGTTGTTGGTATTCATTAACCTATTTGATTACTCTGGTTTCAGTATGTTTGAGCTATAAATGTATTGAGTAGAAATCCTATGTGTTGAAATAGGAACATGTTCATTTTCCTATTGCCGATTTTCGACATTTTGGAATGCGAAAATGTATGTCCTATGTTTCACAATAAGGAACATGTTATCTTCGGATTTCTGAATTTGCAAGATATCCTAAAATCCTATGTGTTCAAATACAAACATGTTGATGTTCATATTTCGAATTTCTGACATTTAGGAATCCAAAAATCTATGTCCTATGTTTTTCAATAAGGAACATTATTCACAAGTATGGATATTTCAGATTGCAGAAATCCTGTCATCTGTTTTTCAATAACCGATATTTCAGTTTCCGGAATTTTTAGGTGTGAAAATAATGAACATGTTATGTCCCGAAATCCGATTTTGCGACATATACAGAAACCCTATGTGTTCAAATACGAACATGTCCATGTTCCTATTGCCAATTTCTGACACAATGAAATTCATAAATGTGTGTCGAATTTTTTCCAATAAGGAACATGCTAGCTTCCGATTTGCGAATTTGCAACATATCCAGAAATCCTATGTGTTCAAATAGGAACATGTCAGTGTTCCTATTTCCGAGATTTTAGAATTTGAAATAAGTTATTCCTCTGCTAAGTTCATTCCTATTTTAAAATCACTCTATGTTATTTAGTAATCGGGATTTTCGATCTTTAGGAATCCAGAAATCTATGTCCCATGTATTTCAACAAGGAACACCATTCAAAAGTATGAATATTTCAAATTGCAGAAATCCTGTGTCATAAGTTTTTCAATAACCGATATTTGAGATTCTGGAATTTCTACGTGTGAAAATAACGAACATGTTATGTCCTGAACACATGAAATCCTATGTGTTAAAATACGAACATGTCCATGTTCCTATTGCCAATCTTCGACACTTTGAAATTTGGAAATGTGTGTCGTATTTTTTCCAATAAGGAACATGTTAGCTTTCGATTTGCGATTTTGCAACATATCTAGAAATCCCATGTTCAAATAGGAACATGTCAGTGTTCCTATTTCCGAGATTTCGGAATCTGAAATAAGTTATTCCTCCTCTAAGTTCATGCCTATTTTAAAATCACTCTCTGTTATTTTTCATTGGTTTCCCTATAAATTTGGGGGAAATTTGGTCTCTAAACTTGGTTTGATAATGTATATTGACCTGATAAGCTTTAAACAACAGTTTTTAACTGACCAGTACTGGAGAATGATAACAAAAGACATATCAACAAAGATTTGTAGTGACCTTGTAGATTTAGGATAAGTTCATTACCTAAAACAAGTATATCATAAATAGTAATACCTATAATTTTTTTGACATAGCATGAGTATTACACTATTATGAAGGTACATAACCAATTCAAGTCACAACCCTTTTTTCACACAGCAAGAGTAACATCGAATTAAAACACACCAAGAGAGTAAGAGTCAATTAAAACACGGGAAGGGTGTTTCACCATCTCATACCTAACATTTTCAATTAGGCAAAAAACTGATACCTAACATTTTATTGATATGCATGGCATAACCAATACATACCACAATCTTTTTGCAACAAAGCAAGAGTCACATTCAATTAAAACACAACAACAATGGTTCACCATCTAATAAGCATACTAAATGAAGAACTAAGGAATACGTGAAAATTTAGCAAGGTTCAAAATATTCTAATTTTGCAACATATACATAAATCCTATGTGTTTAAATACAAACATGTCCATCTTCCTATTGCCAATGTGCGACAATTCAAAAATCGGAAATCTATGTTGTATGTTTTCCAATAAGGAACATGCTATCTTCCGTTCTCCGATTTTGCAACATATCCAAAATTTATGTGTTAAAATAGATACATGTCGTTGTTCCTATTTCCGACATTTCGGATTCCGAAATCTTGATTTTTACATTTTGTTTTCACTGTTTTTATAATTTTCGCATAAGTTATTCCTCCGCTAAGTTCATGCCTATTTTAAATTCTCTTGTTGCTATTTTTCATCGGTCTCCCTGTAAATTTGGCTGAAATTTGGTCTCTAAACGTGGTTTAAAACACAGCAAGGGAGTAAGAGTCAATTGAAACACAGGAAGGGTGTTTCACCATATCATAAGCAAAATTTTCAATTAGGCAAAAAACTAATACCTAAGATTTTATTGACAGGCACGACATAACCAATACATGCCATGCAACAAAGCAAGAGTCACATTCAATTAAAACACAACAACGTTGTTTAAATGAAGAACTAAGGAATACTTGTAAATTTAGCAAGGTTCAAAATCTTATGATGGAAACTCGAAGTGTAAATGAAACACACCAAAATCAATATAAGCAAAACAAAGGCAAATAGTAAGAAATTGTGGTTACCTGAAGGCTTGCTTATATGTGGAAAACAAAGGCGATGTAGCAGCGAATGCTGTAAATGAAATATTGTAATAAAATCTTGGAGATCGTCATAAGATGAGCAAAATTGAAGATATAGCCCCATGTTTATCTCAAATGACAGACTTTATTGCATTAATGGAGAAACAATGCATTGATGAAGCATTAATGTGAATGAAGAGACATGGGCAAAATGTCTTTCATAACCTGAACCAACAGTGAAACAAAAGCATGACCAAATTGACCCCAAACTGAGATCCTAAATGCACAAAAGCGCAAAAAAAAATCATAGCCTAAACCCAAATAAACTGAATCTCACAAAATGTTCGCAAGGGCAAAATCTTCACAAGGGCTATGCCAAACTGAGAGAAATGAACTGCAAAATTGTCCGAAAGCCTCTAAAAATAATAGTTTCGAGCACCGATTGTTTAGGACAACATATAGAAGTGTAGTGAAAACACACAAGAGACTTGTTGAAAAATCACGGTAAACACCAATTGGGAAGAAGGATCCACAATTGACAATCAATCCATTCACGCACAACAATAGATAAACATGTAATGAAAACATACAATCCACCTATCGAAAAAACACGGTACCGATCAAATCCATATGAACAAACAGAATAAAGCCTGAGCGATTTTAGAACCAGTACTTAACCGATCAATCCATGCCGCCTTTTTCGCACCTAAAGTCCATGCCTCCCTGTTCCGTCCCTGCTCGATCACTGGATACAAGAACCGGGAAATGTAACCACGACGTGACGTACCTAAAATCGCCAAATACCGGGTGGCACGTGTCAGAAGTAAAGTGGCCAGGGAGACAAGGAATCTTTTGAGACAACTTCTTTCATTGTTGAAACGCCTACGGCTTAAATATGCCTAACGATTCAATAATAATAATAATTTTTTTTTTAAGTTCAAGGCATTATACACCAACACCATTTCCTTAACCAAAATATCATTATACACCAACACCATTTTCCTTAACCAAAAAGATCAAATTGAGTTTTCACAAAGTACTTACTATCATAATTTTTTCACTATTGGATTCCTTGATTTGGATCTTAACTTTAGAATGTCGTTCGGTGAGAATGTACATCTTCGAATGTAATGATATACTTTATTAAAGAGTAAGATGATATAGTTTAATAATAATAATGATGTATTTTTAAAGTCACAACGAAGTTCGATGCTAAGTTGGTGTATAAAACCTTCTTGTTTGTGGGATAAGGGATCCCTCTCTACGGAACAATGTAACTACTAAAGTCTACATAGGTGTACATACCTTACCCTCCATTGGATTTGAACCTATGACCTCTTAGGAGGAAACACATGTTCTTAACTGTTAGGCCCACTCAAGTTGTTCAAATTCAATATCTTGTTTTGGGAAGTTCTTTTATAAATCTAATAAGAATTTTATTGGAAGTCATAGTTCCATCTAAACAATTAGAATATTGACCATGAAACATTTGGATCGATATTAAGACAATCCAATTTGTCAAGATTTAAAACAATGACTTCATTAGGACAAAATTTTACCTTACTAAAAAAAAGATAAACCTACATAAAAGGTTGGGTTTGTCCACCTATTAACTCAATCTGTTTATTAATGTAAATGTTGGTTAACGTAAAGGGTGATGGTGTTTCACATTAGTAAATAGGGTTTCACTCATCACAAAATGTTTAAAGGTGTTCGTGAAATGAAAGGAAGCTTCAATACCACTTATTGGGTGCAAGAGAATGAATACATCAAACCCCATAGATACATGATGTGTGTTACAATGGAGAAAAAATACTTAAGCTGGCATTCCTTCTTCTACAATCAAAAAATGATTTATTATACGAAAAATATTTACAAATTATTTTCAATTATTTTCTTTGAGGAAAAAGGTTAAATTGTAACCATATTTTAGTATCCAAGTTTCATATTTAAGGTTAAAGGATATATGTTTCTAGATGCCACAAGACCCCTCTTTGGTAGCCTCAGTGATGATTAAATGGGACACTAGGTATCTAGTAGATACTAGTGGTTGGATGAAACCATCTTTTGGTCCTAGGGTATGACCTAAAACAGATTATGATTAGCTAAGAACTTGTCTTCCTTGGAAGTATTGAAACAAATTAACAACTTAATACCTAGAGGCATCCAACAATGGTGGAAGTCTGCCCCTTGACAAACCACAAGCAAGTTATTTAGGGGGCAGATTTTGTTTGCATATGTTCATGTAGTTGTATGTTGAGATCTTTAGATTGTATCAACAAAGGTCATATTGATAATCCTAAGTATTAGGCTTTTTCCTACTTTGAAGAGAGATGTGTGTGTGTGTGTGTGTGTGTGTGAGAGAGAGAGAGAGAGAGAGAGAGAGAGAGAGAGAGAGACCCGTTTGAAAAAATAATAATTATTGTTATTATAAATGGTTGGGAGGAACTATTGCTATCCTCCCCATTCGAGTTCAATTCCTGCAAGTGATATGTTGAGCTCTTCATGAGTATATATTTGTAATGTCCTTAGCCCCAATGCTAACAAAACCTTGATACATTGTTAATATTTTTATGTTTTGAATGCATAGACATTTGTTAAACTTATATGTTTGAAGTGAATGTGTAGCTCATCATTGAATTTAACAAGGATCCATGGAGTGGCTACTCCAAGGAAAAATTTAGGGGCAAAATTTAGACAATGGGCTATTTTTACATGTTTTTTTCCAAAAAAGATTTGTCAATTTGCATTTTTTGAAGCCCTATTTCACCCAATTTTTATGGGGTAAAAAATTTTCACTCTAAAAATTGTCAAATTATTATAGGAATTATATAAAATTATTAGAAATTGAAATATTTTTAAGAAAAATATCGTCAAATATTTTATAGTTGACATTTTAAGAATTTTTAAGATTCACCAAGGTTTATACACTTTTAAATAAGTATGGGTCCTTAAAATTTTCTTAATGAAAGGTTTTTAGAGTTGAGATATAATTTAAAATGAGGTCAACTCTACACATAAAACAAAAACATTTAATTTGAATAGATTTTGATGTGATATAGTAACACAAAAACCCTTCTGATAACCACAACTAAAAACATAGAACAATTACCATTTAAACATTTTCTAATATTTCCATAAAAGATTCAACATTGTGTAAATCCTTGAAAGACTAACACTATTCATGAGATTAAATCTAGATCAGAAATTTAATTGAATGTGAACCCAAAGTATCTTAGCCATCAATCAAGAAGTTTCATTGTTGGTTTCCCGAGACTAAAGAAACACAATTCTAACACATTACTCTAGATGGTGGCGATTCCATGGATAGAAAATGAACCATTCTCCATTATATACGCACAAGTTCTTTTTTTTCACACTTGAAAGTGTTGGGCCTTGAACTTACTTTTTGTGTCAAGGCCTTGTCATAATCTGACATAGATCTGTTGAGTTGCATACTTCCACTAGAATCGAACATAGGTTTGTTGAGTTACATACTTTCGTATTGACTGATCGATACACCATCCCCATCAATACTATACACACAAGTTATCACTATCACTATGCATTATGAAAACATTTATATTTACACTGTAATTATATCCACTAACCAAATCATTACCATTCATTTTTTGTGGTTTAGATTATTGATCTCATGTGTTAAAGTAAAAAGGAAATTAACTTATTTTAGTAGTTATGAAAGCTCTTATTGCATGAAGGCATGCATTTTGAAAACATTTTCATATTTTTTTATAGATTATTGATCTTAAAGTAAAAAGGAAATTAACTTACTTAGTACTTATGAAAGCTCTTCATGTTATATAACATGAAGGCATTTTGAAGCTAGTTAAACTTCAAATTTAGGAAGTATTAAAACATTGAATGGTCAAGGAAAGAGGAGACATTGATGTTACGTTTATGAAGTGAGAACGTATAAACGTATAAGGTGTTAGGAAGTGTGAAGTGTGAACATGAGGTCTTAGTTAAAAGTGTCAAACTTACATTTCAACATAATGCATAATAAAATGGAAAATGCGATTGCAGTTTTTAAGCTTTAGTGTTTTTTATAAGTTAAAATTATTTGTATGGTTGGCACTAGCTAGAAAAGTACTTGTATGGGATAGAATGAGTAATATATTACGTTGTGGTCCTAGCAAATGTTCTTTATGTCACATGATTCTAAGTATCTCACACATCTTTTTGTCAAATGCTCTTATTTGCATAGTATATGGACCTTTGTTTTGCATTTCTTTGATCGACAATTTGTATGGTAGGGTGATGGTCTTGATGTTGCTCTACAGAATTAGTTAAATAATGAAAAATATTCATATTTCTGAGTTTTACGAGTTCTAATGATTTGGGGGGTTTGGCTGGCCAAGAATAAGGCCATATTTGAGGGTATCAAATCCCTGCTATGGTCTATTCCTCAAAAAGTGTGGCCATACTAGAACATTTTCCATAGTCTTTTGCTTCCACAAAGCAGAGAATCATTAAGGAGGAGATGACCGACAAACCTAGCAATCGGTGCCCCTTCGATGGTGATTCTCAAGGAAGACTAGGTATAGGAGGTGCAAGTGGAATCATCTATCTATCAGACAATCATTGGTTCAAGTTTGTTGCGAGGATTAGGAGGGATACTAATAATCTTGTTGAGTGGAAGGCACTAAAATTGGCACTCATTCTAGCACATAAAAAAGTATAAATTTTCCTTTAATATTCAAACTAGGGTTAATAGTGCATGCAATATCTCTACTGATAACCACACATGAATATATTTTACAGTATGAAACGGAATATAAAACTGAGAAATGAATCACAACATCACATCACAATAATGACACAATTATTTTGGGTATGGAAACCCGTGGAAAAAACCCAAGATGTGAAAACCGGTGCAACAGTCAGATATATATTTTATTATGATAAAATATGGAACTTTTATAATCACTGCAAATTCACCCAAACCTGGAGAATGTAGTACCCGGCAAAATCACTTGGCAAATCCCAGCTAAACCTCAACACCCTCATGTATGAGTGTATGGCCCAGTTGTACGAAGCTTGGTGATCCTGCAGCTCGCTCCTCCATCTTCTCAGCTAAATTCTCTTAATGACTTTCTCTCCCTGTATGTATCCTGTCTCTGTCGGAATACAAGTGTGTGTGTCCTCTCCACCAATTGATCTCTCTTTTATAACTTTAGGTAAAGCAAAAACCCTAATTTCACTTTCACTTTAATTAGTGGTAAAGCAAAAACCTTAATTTCACGTTCGCTTTAATTAGTGGTAAAGCAAAACCCTAATTTCACTTTAACTTTAACTAGTGTTTCACTAAAGTTAATTTAGATCACTTTAATTTATTTTCCAAAGTAAACTTAGGAAAAGTAAATTAAATACAACTGGTTTCCTACTAGTTTAACACTCCCTCTCAACGAGGAAGGGATTCAGTAGCAACCCCAACTTAATCCCTGAACTTCTCAAAACTCTGTCTACAAAGTGCCTTGGTGAAAATGTCCACCACCTTCTCATATGTCTGTATGCACTCCAACCGAATGGTTCCTCTCTGAACAAAATCTCTCAAGAAGTGGTATTTGATGTCTATGTGTTTGCTTCGGTCATGGAACACTGGATTCTCAGATAGCCTGATGCCACTCTAATTGTCACAATGAACTACTGTAGCCTCTAGCTCACACTCAAACAACCCTGCAGTAACTTCCTCAGCCACAACCCTCACAAGCAGCCATGTACTTGGCCTCTACCAAGCTCAATGCAACTGACTCGTGCTTCCTAATGAACCAAGATAAAACCCCTAATCCAATGCTGAAACAACAACCTAAAGTCCTCTTTCGATCCTCTACACATCCTGCTCAGTCAACATCTATGAAACCTACTAACTATACACTCCCTCTACGCTCATAAGCCAATCCATACTCCACTGTACCTATGATGTAGTGAAGTTTGTGCTTCGCAGCCGTCCAATGCACTCTCCAAGGGTCCACCATGAACTGACTCAAAGAATTGACCGCAAAGCTAATGTCTAGTCGAGTGTTGACTAGATACATAAGCGATATAATAAGCTGACAATACAAGGTAGGATCAAATCTGTCTTACTCTGATGCATCAATCTTCCTCCAGTTGGAAACTGGAGGTATGACCATAGGATTGCAGTCCTCCATCCATAATCTCTTCAGGATATCTACTACATACTTCCCTTGTCCTATGAAGAAGCATCCATCTCTCTGCCAAACCTCCAATCCCAAAAAGTAATGCATCGACCCAAGGTCCTTCATCTCAAACTCCACTGCAAGGTTGAACTTGCAGTCTCCAATCAGCCTCTCATCTCCTGTCAAAAAGAGAACATCAACATATAGGAACACTATGAGAGGCACCTCACCTGTTAAGAAGTACAGGTTGTGGTCAACCTCACTCCATTGAAATCCCATCTCCCGTAGATAGTTGTCAATCCTTAAGTACCATGCTTAAGGTGCCTACGTGATCCTATAAAGAGTTCAATGCAGTCTGCATACATGCGTCTCCCTATCCTCCATATCAAACCCCTCTGTCTGCTCAATATATACCTCCTCCTCTATCACTCCATTGAGGAAGGCAATCTTGATGTCCATATCATGGACACGCCAACCCATCTCAGCTGATAGTGAGATAATGGTCAAAATGGAAGAATACCTGGCAACAGGGGCAAAGGTCTCCTCATAATCAATACCCTCCTTTTGTGAAAACCCCTTTGCCATGAATCGTGCCTTGTACTTTTCCACAATTTCGTCTTGTTGAGGCCTGGAAATTTGCAGGCAACAACAGCAAGGGATTCTCCCCAGTGAACGTTCCCAACTAGCCCGTGACTGTTTGGTGTAAGGAATCCGTCCGGTTTGCGGTCCGGCTACCGTAGGTCAAGTAACAAAAACAAAGGGTTTTACCGGTTGCGGCCCGGTCCACCGTATATATTTTTGTATTTTTTGACTTAAGTATAGTATGCAAGTGCCTATTTAACATGAAGATTGACGTAGAATATGAGGAGCGGTCACAATGTGATGCACAGGTTCTTACCTCTTGTCTTAAACTCTCTCGCATCTAAATCACACACAACAAGAAATTACAACTAACTACCTAACCTATCCCTAGGGAGCAAAGTTATCATTCATTAATGAGTAATGTAATTTGTACATGCATTATGAAAAATCACAGATAGATGATACTTCTTTCAAAACGCATGAACATTAAAAGATATTTGAACAACCAGATAGCCAATTGTTTATGAACAACATTCATTACTCATAGTGGAAATATTCATAAAATCAACCAGAGAACATTCATACAAGAACATAGGTTCAAAGAGTTAGAACGGTCTCACAGTTAATGGACACAAAGTTGAAAACGAAATAGTTCCTCTTCAACAAATCCATAGCACAACATTTGAATATTCCACCAAGCTTTCTCCAACAGGCAAACTGTAATTATCTATTGCAAAAGGAAATAGTTCTTCTTACAATATGTCTTCACAAATCTAACTGGGAAA
The DNA here is from genome assembly GCA_001517045.1 of Pseudotsuga menziesii. NCBI lineage: Eukaryota > Viridiplantae > Streptophyta > Pinopsida > Pinales > Pinaceae > Pseudotsuga > Pseudotsuga menziesii. Next base: position 240,919 of record LPNX010905846.1, on the reverse strand, counting down.
AAGTCCTATATTCCCTCTAACTTTCCTACATTTATACAAAAATAGCAGAACTCTTGGGCTGCCCATCCGTGACCTATGGGCTCCCCCAACCGCTTAATCTCACAATTTTGTCCTTTTGTGAGTACTCATGATTCATACAAATGTTACATTTTAGATTTAAAAAAAAAACAATTTTATGAAAAGGGACCCAAGCCCGGGCTTCTGCTTCTATTGATTATGCTCAGTAATCCGTTGGTCCCTTGCTGGATCCTGTAGAGCTTAAACCTAACTTTCTTCTTCTTTTCTATGCTCCTGCTTCTTTGTTCCTCAACCACTTCCTTCCTTGCTGCCTCTCTTCTACTTTGTATTTTAAACACATCTTACTCGCAGCAATCGTCCTGTCATAAACACAAACTGTTCTTAGACCATTTATCATTGATAGAGTACACAAATTGTGTCAAAACATACATCCAGTAAAATGAACTTTAATGCATGATAACGCAAAGAAAAATCTTGCGAGTTCATATCCTAAAATCACAAGCCCAAAAGACAGATTCTTTAACTCAGGCGAGGTCGCATATGGACTATTCAACATCCTCCAAATGAAAACACCAAAAATGACACAGTAACCGCCATAGAAAAATAGAGCAGAAGCACACAAGAAAGGCGAGAAAAACTAATCATCAGGCGAAAACACGACCTCTCCTCGGCGGGCGGAAAACTACGGATCGGAAGTCAAAAGCATAACTCCTTCCACAACATCGGATGACCAAAATGCTAACCTATCTGCAGGGATAACCGAGAAAACAACAATAATGCATCGGAGCTTTAAATCATCGGAGCGGAAGTGGAACGGGAGCCGCAACGGCGGAGATACAAAAGACAAGTCATCCCGCCATTAGCAAAGTCTTTATTGGAGGAGAAACCATTAACTAACTGGAAGGGTAATGCTTTTCGCAGCCGCAACGACGGATATCAAAAGGATATCACGCCCCACCAAATAAGACCCGAATCGGAAGAGCGAACGACTAAAGATCGGAAAGGTTATCGCTTCTTTCATCTGCAACGGCGGGAACGGAAAGGACACAACCTTTCGCAACGTCGGGTTTTAAAACGACTCAACGGCTGGAAGGATAGAGCTTTCCGCAGCCGCAACGACGGAAACCCCATAACTCAAGGATCGACGAAAATAACAACGTGGGGCTGCAAAACCAAACATTACTCAGGAGAGATCGCAATTTTCCATCCGCAATGGCGGAGAAAGTATTAATAAACTGCGCCGATGTAAAACCCAAAGTCAGTCGATTGAGACAAACGCATCGGAGAAAACATAGAAGCCACGACTGGTTATTTTGCCGCAACGGCGGGAATGTCAACCAAATAATCTTTCGATTCAAGCGTGCTGAAAACGCATTTAAAAGCAACGATAAAGTTTGATCAAACAGTGGATTGTTTCAAGCGTTAGAGGAAAATATAAAACAAATGGTAGATCAATCCAATCATTAGAAATCTTTCTAAAAAATCATTAGATCAAATCAAAGAAGAAAACCAAACTAATCCAAGCAAAGGAGGGTCCTGAAATTTTTTGGAATTTCGGGAAATTGTTGCAGCTGCAACAATTGGCGACTACCTGGTGAACCCCAGATTTCTGACTTAACTTCTTCCCAGTGTAAGACCATCCAGATGAAAAGTTGAAATCTTCCAGATGTTTGTATTCCTAGGCTGGCCAAATTATGCATTTAAATCATTAAGAAGTAGTCCATTCTTTGGGAAATGGTAACATCAAAAATATTTGCAAGTCTGAATAACTCTTTCAAGGCCTGATAAGTGAAGTTTATTTTGCCCTTCCTTAGGTAGTTTCTAGCTTTGACACCATAGGATTGTAACAGATAGTAAACAACACTATCCTTTTGTTCCTCATTCCCATGCCAACTGCACTTTTGTGCCCTTTTGAACTTTAGTTCTTGTGAGTCCTCTATTTTCCTTTCTTTCTGAATTTTATTCAGGCTCCTCTATCCATAGTGTCCTTTTGTGTGAGAGAAGAATTGGCTTTTCATCTCACGGACGAAGAGGAACTTTTGGCAATTTGAGATTCATGCTTTTGATACTTTGCTTTGATATGTATTGCTTCTTTAAAAAGTTTTGACTCTTGATAGCTTTTAGCTTTTCTGAAATTATGGCATGGGATAATTTATATATGATCTACCGTTTACCCTACTTCCTTTCCGTGGGTCTTTTGCTGTCACCCCCTTGGACATTTAAGATGTGAAATGGATGGAGCCTCGAAATAATATTTCAGACCTCTTTTACTTCTAAGTTATTTAGAGGGGTTAAGTAAGACTTCAATGAATGCATGGCCAGTTAGGAACACTGCTACTAGAAGACATTCTATGTTTTAAAGCACAATATTTTGCTCAAGATTTCAGTTAATTAAGAACCCTGATGTTTCCATTGCAACCAAAAGTTTGCCTGTTTATTCAAAACCAAAAGAACTACTAACAAAGCAGTAAAAATAAAAGAAAACAACATCAAAGCAATAAACCAAAAGAAAATAGCATCAAAGTATTAAAGAAAACAATATCAATTTATTTATGTACAAAGCAAAAGAAAAGAAAAAATTGCCCACTCCTGAAAATCTTTAATCTTAGGGAGTTAAGGGGTGGGATGGATTATAGACATGAGATATCTAACCATGGTCTAGCTGTGCTATTTTTGAAATTGAACACATGTCTACTATCCTACAGTCATCCCTTTCAGCCTGAGGAAGTTGAAGGAGCTCAGGTTGAGTGTCAATCATAGAAATGGCCTTTCTTGAGGTATGATGTTTTAGCTTAAGCTCAGTCAGATAATTTCCCAGGACAGACTCAACAGATTCATTACCTTCTCCTAGCTTAGTGACAGTATGCTTGATGTAAGGTTCTCTCAAAATTTTTATCTGATTTGGGGTACCTTTGAGAGGTAACAATAAATGAGACCAATCTGAAGCGAAATAACCTTCCAACCTAGCAGACCAATCTTGGTTGAGAATAAGCCCATATCCACCCGGTATGTCAGCCACCATAATGTCAATAAATTGACATATCTTGTTATTTGTAGAAAAGTGAATGAGGACATTTTTCATCTCTCCTACTACTTTGACCCCTGTGTTATCTAATTGCGTTACTTCCCAAGGTGTGGACTCTAGCTGTCCATTAATCTTTTTGCAAACCTCCAATGGCATTACATTCACCGCTGATCCAGAATCTACCAAGCAATTATGCACATTATGATTCAGCATTTCTAGGGTCAAAAGAAAAGGCGTGGTTTTAGCTTTTTCTTCCCAACCTAGTTCTATGTCTTCTTCTCTTGGTTGGTTTTGAATGGGTATATCCTCTTTAAGCTCTTTAGTTTCTTTAGTGTCTCCCTCATTAACACCTACCTGTTCTTCTGTAGGTTTGACAGGCTCATGGATTGGCTCTGCTTCCTGGTTGACAGTAGTGACTTCAAGCATTTTATTTTCAATATTGGCATTTATCTGTCTTTTGACATTCGATTGCAACCTTTTAATCTTCGAAATTATTGAATTGTCTCTAATTGTAGGTCTGTATCTTTTGTTGCTGTAGGTGTGCATTCAGATTTAAAAGCATTCTCTTATGTGTTGAAAAGCGAGCTACCATTCCATAAGAACATGGTATCATCATCTTGTTTCTCTATGGTCTGGTTTTTCTCTTCTTCCTTACTACTGTCTTTAGTCAATTTAGAGTCCAACAGTTTATTCATCACCAATGTCATCGAATTTAACCATTGGGGACACTTATTTTCAGAATGAGGTTGTTGGTGAAAAGTGCAGAAATTATTCCCCTCTACTTCTGCTATGTTCATTGATGGTAAATTCGGTGGAGGTATTTTCCATTGGTTGCTATCCTCTCTTTTTGGGTAGTAGGGTTTGTAAGTTCCCTGAACTTCCCTCTCTTTCTCCAGATCTATTATTCGGTTGGATAGATTCTGCATCATTTTCATCATTGATAATCATGTGATTGTTCAGCTTGAGGTTTAAACAGCAATAAGGTTCTTCTGTCGGTAGTATTTTCTCTCAGTTGCTCAGGATAGTCTTCTATACTTTCCTTTTCAGCCTCTACCCTTTCTACTTCTTCATAAGTCTCTACCAACGTAGGCTTGGATTTCATTTTGGCAAACATGGCTAGTTCAGGTCCTAAGGCTGAGGTATAATATTCAATTAAGACTTTGTCTGAGGGTTTGTCAGTTTCAGAAAAAATCTTTAAGTATGTTGAAAATCTCTGGGTAAAATGATGCACCTTCTCATCCTTCTCTTTTCTTAACAAACCAAGACCTTTCATTAGTGAGGCATGTGTCTTTTGGGCTGAGTACTTACTTCTGAAAGTCCTTTCGAAAGTGTCCCAATCAGGAATAGATTTTGCAGGTAGACCGAAATACCAGGATGCTGCTGCCCCTTTAAGGGTATGCGGGAATAATCGATAGACAACATCTTCGTACTCCCCAGCCCTTAACCCCTCTAATGCTAGATAAAAACTTTGCAAGTGGTCATCTATAGCAGTCTTTTCATCGGGATCAAACTTAGGTAGCAGCTTATCAAAAGCTTGAGGTAGGTTATGCAAAGGAGGTGTGAGGTTCAAAGGTGATCTAGCTCTCCATGCCGGCAATGGGTTGGGCTGATTCACATTAATACCTTCCATGAGTATAGGTAAAGAACCAGAGCCTGAGCAAAGAGCAGCGTAAGGTGAAACCAGGCTTGTTTGCTTCAAAGGTAGAACTAAAACTTGTAAGTACTTGGGTCAGGTTAAAAGTTTCAAAACATCTGCTGGTGGGGTAATCTTGGGAAAATAAGTTTCCACAGCCAGCCATGCACTGGTGGCCCTCCTTCTAGCGCCAAAACTGTTGAGGCCTAGAAATTCGCAGGCAACAACAGCAAGGGATTCTCCCCAGTGAACGTTCCCAACTAGCCCGTGACTGTTTGGTGTAGGGAATCCGTCCGGTTTGCGGTCCGGCTACCATAGGTCAAGTAACAAAAACAAATGGTTTTACCGGTTGCGGCCCAGTCCACCGTATATATTTTTGTATTTTTTGACTTAAGTATGGTA
>LPNX010905846.1:134085-235668 GCA_001517045.1 Pseudotsuga menziesii | reverse complement strand
TCTTACAATATGTCTTCACAAATCTAACTGGGAAAAAGTCCTATATTCCCTCTAACTTTCCTACATTTATACAAAAATAGCAGAACTCTTGGGCTGCCCATCCATGACCTATGGGCTCCCCCAAACGCTTAATCTCACAATTTTGTCCTTTTGTGAGTACTCATGATTCATACAAATGTTACATTTTAGATTTAAAAAAAAAAACAATTTTATGAAAAGGGACCGGCTTGGTAACTGTCGAACTTTCCCAAGCCCGGGCTTCTGCTTCTATTGATTATGCTCAGTAATCCGTTGGTCCCTTGCTGGATCCTGTAGAGCTTAAACTTGACTTTCTTCTTCTTTTCTCTGCTCCTGCTTCTTTGTTCCTCAACCACTTCCTTCCTTGCTGCCTCTCTTCTACTTTGTATTTTAAACACATCTTACTCGTAAAAATCGTCCTGTCATAAACACAAACTGTTCTTAGACCATTTATCGTTGACAGAGTACACAAATTGTGTCAAAACATACATCCAGTAAAATGAACTTTAATGCATGATAACGCAAAGAAAAATCTTGCGAGTTCATATCCTAAAATCACAAGCCCAAAAGATAGATTCTTTAACTTAGGCGAGGTCGCATATGGACTATTCGACATCCTCCAAATGAAAACACCAAAAATGACACAATAACCGCCATAGAAAAATAGAGCAGAAGCACACAAGAAAGGCAAGAAAAACTAAGCATAAGGCGAAAACACGACCTCTCCACGGCGGGCAAAAAACTACGGATTGGAAGTCAAAAGCATAACTCCTTCCACAACATCGGATGACCAAAATGCTAACCTATCCACAGGGATAACCGAGAAAACAACAATAACGCGTCGGAGCTTTAAATCATCGGAGCGGAAGCGGAACGGGAGCCGCAACGGTGGAGATACAAAAGACAAGTCATCCCGCCATAAGCAAAGTCTTTATCAGAGGAGAAACCATTAACTGACTGGAAGGGTAATTCTTTTCGTAGCCACAATGGTGGATATCAAAAGGATATCACGCCCTGCCAAATAAGACCCAAATCGGAAGAGCGAACGACTAAAGATCGGAAGGGTTATCGCTTCTTTCATCCGCAACGGTGGGAACGGAAAGGACGCAACCTTCCGCAACGTCGGGTTTTAAAACTACTCAACGGCCGGAAGGATAGAGATTTCTGCAGCTGCAACGGCGGAAACCCCATAACTCAAGGATCGACGAAAATAACAACGTGGGGCCGCAAAACCAAACATTAATCGGGAGAGATCGCAATTTTCCGTCCGCAACGGCGGAGAAAGTATTAATAAACTACGTTGATGTAAAACCCAAAGTCAGTCGATTGAGACAAACGCATCGGAGAAAACATAGAAGCCACGACTGGTTATTTTGCCGCAACGGCGGGAACGCCAACCAAATAATCTTCCAATTCAAGCGTGCTGAAAACGCATTTAAAAGTAACGATAAAGTTTGATCAAACAGTGGATTGTTTCAAGCGTTAGAGAAAAATCTAAAACAAATGGTAGATCAATCCAAGCATTAGAAATCTTTCTAAAAAATCATTCGATAAAATCAAAGAAGAAAACCAAACTAATCCAAGCAAAGGAGGGTCCTGAAATTTTTTGGAATTTTGGGAAATTGTTGCAGCTGCAACACGTCTGTTGCATGCTTCACCTTGTAGATCCATCTAGATCGCACCACCTTTCTCCCTTATGGCCTCGACACAACCCCTCATACATGGTTTTTAATAATGGAGTCATACTACTCAACCATAGCCTCCTGCCACACATCATGTTGTGTAGCCTCCCCAAAGCCGGAAGGTTCATATTTAATCAACTCTATCATCAGTGCCATATAACTAAGCCTCTCTGGTGGTACACTCCATCTAAAAGTTGTCTGTGGAGGATACACCTACCTGGGATCCTACACTGTGGACCTCAACCACTTAGGCCTTAGCCTAGTGTCAACTTGTTGTGGCTGTTGGATATCTGTCTTCTGCTGCAGCTCATCCTTCAAGTCAATGACTAAAAGATCCTGTCCACCTAACTCCCTCTTACCACCACAACCTGTGCTCTGTGTCTGTACCTATACATGTACATCTAGCTCCTCCAACTTGACCCTTGACTCTCGTGTTGGTTACTACTCTGATGGTAAGCCCAAAGATCTCCTCAAGGCTCCGTCCTCATCGAACTGGACATCCCTAATCATAATAATCCTCCTACGAGCTAGAATGTAAACTCTATATGCCTTCGAAATCTTGTTGTATCCAACAAGTGGCCCCTTCTATATAGAAGGATCCATCTTCTTCCTATTGTCAGCATGAACATGACAATAGCAGACACTGCCGAATATGCGAATATGACTCACATCTAGCCTAGTGCTTGTGAAGACCTCCGCTTGTGTCTTCCTCCCCAAGCTATGTGGGGACACATGTTCTGAATGTATACTGCATTCATATATGCCTCGACCAATAGGAATAGTGGTAATCCCTGATCAAATAGCATGGCCTTGTCTACTCCAACCATCGTCTTGTTCTTCCACTCTACAACTCCATTATGTTGTGGGGTATGGGGCACGATGTGCTCCTTCTTAATCCCCTCAGCCGAACAACACTCCATGAACTCATTGGAAGTGTACTCACCCCCATTTTCTGTCCTCAACATGCGAATTTTCTTCCCTGTTTGGTTCTCCACGAGAGTCTTAAACTCTTGGAACCTCTCAAAGACCTCTGACTTGGCCTTCAAAAAATAGATCCAAGTCTTCCTAGAATAGTCATCAATGAAAGTTACGCAGTAACTGTAACCACGAAATGAATGGACACTCATAGGTCCACATACATATGAATGCACCAAGTCCAAGGGCTCCTTAGACTTGTGCTCACTATGTGGGAAAGGATTCATGATGTTCTTCTCCAAAGCACAACCCTTGCAGTGGTTATGTTTTTCTTCCTTTACTTGAGGAACTCCAATGACTGTCTGTCTCAGATGCTTTAGTGCTCCATGGTGTAAGTGTCCCATCCTCTTATGCCACAAATCACCCTGACGTTTGTTGTTGATATTGCTAACTAGAGCCTTTGAAGGCTCAAAGTGTAGTCTTTACACTTTCTCGCTCCTCTTGCCAATCACCCGATCCAAGCTCCTATCTGACCCCTTGGGTCTGATATATACTCTATGGTCATAGAACTTCACTTGATATCCCTTGTCCTCTAGAGTGGAGACTGGTAAAACGTTCTTGGTCAGTCCTGGAACATACAACACATCAGCAAAACTGAGGGGTTTTCCAGAATTCCTCTCAAACGAAACAGTGTCAAATCCCTGCGCTTGATACCGTGCATCATCACCCAGCTCAATGTGGATCCTTGTTCCACCCTCCTGCAAGTCTCTAAAGAATATCTTCTGTCCAGTCATATGACTAGATTCTCCACTATTGATGTACCATATGCTTCTCCCTATGATCCTTGCCATGCAAGCTATCAAGCATAACTCCTCATCGAAGTTCCTGCCGAACTCATCCACCTTTGCAGATCCAACCATCTGAGTATTACTCTTCTTCTTCCTGTCTGGAAATTGGGAGGAAAATTTTCCCTGCTTGTGGTAGATAAAACACTTGACCTTTGATACATCAAGGTTCTTCTTACCATCCTTCTTCCTCTTTTCCTTCCCCTTTCTCTTCCCTGTAAGGGCTAGAGCCTCCTCATCCACAATCTGTGGGGCACTGTTGGATGAGCCTGATCATTGACCCATGTGGGTCTCCTCCTACACAAAGTCATCCCATAGTCTCTTCCAATCAGGGAGATTCTCCCTAGCCACAACACCTTTGACAAAGGTGTCCCATGGCTTAGAGAAGCCATTGAGGGCTATCCAAACTAGCTCCTCATCCACTTTCTTAGAGCCAACAGCTCCAAGCTCATCCCTGATCTGTGTGATCCTCATGAGATAAGGCACCACTCCTTCTCCCTTGGCCATCTTGGTGTTGCGCATCCTCTCTTGCAACACCATCTTCCGGTTCTCGTTCTTACTTTGGTACAGACTCTCCAAACCCGTCCACATCTCTGTCACAGTCTTCTTACTAGAAAGGTGAGGGACTAATGGTCCTTCACTCCATCCATGATAATCATCATGGCTATGGAATAAATCTTCTTCCAAGATGCTAAATCTGCTGGATCTGTGGGTGCAACCTTCATGTAGTCAATGTGCTCCTCTGCATCACTGACGTCCAGTATCATTGTGATCCTTTCTTTCCATGTAAGAAAGTTTTGAGCACGTTGGATTCTATCCTCAACTCTCAACTGCACAACCATACTGAAGTATACTTGTCAAACCCTAGATCTACAATCTAGGTTTGTGTCTTCAAATAGATCGGCCCTTGATCTATCACTATTGCTTCAAATCTCTCAACTTTATCTCACCAGAGCTCTGATACCATGTAAATTTTCCTTTAATATTCAAACTAGGGCTAACAGTGCAAGCAATGTCTCTATTGACAACCACACATGAATATCTTTTACAGTATGTAGTGGAATATAAAACTAGGAAAATAAATCACAACATCACATCATAATAATGGCACAATTATTTTGGGTATGGAAACCTTAGGAAAAATCCAAGATGGGAAAACTGATGTAGTAGTCAAATATAGATTTTATTATGAGAAAATATGCAACTTTTATGATCACTGCAAATTCACCCAAACCTGGCGAATGCAGTACCCAGCAGAATCACTGGGAAAATCCCAACTAAACCTCAACACCCTCCTGTGTGAGTGTATGACCCAGCTATACGAAGATCAATGATCCTGCTGCTCGCTCCTCCATCTTCTTAGCTAAATCCTCTGTCTGACTTTCTCTCCCTGTCTGTATCCTGTCTCTGTCAGAATACAAGTGTGTGTGTCCTCTCCACCAATTGATCTCTCTTTCATAACTTTAGGTAAAGCAAAAACCCTAATTTCACTTTCACTTTAACTAGTGGTAAAGCAAAAACCCTAATTTCACTTTCACTTTAACTAGTGGTAGAGAAAAACCCTAATTTCAGTTTCACTTTAACTAGTGTTTCACTAAAGTTAATTTAGATCACTTTAATTTATTTTCCAAAGTAAACTTAGGAAAAATAAATTAAATACAACTGGTTTCCTAATTTAAGTATTTTGCATGCATGCAGGAAGACCTTCCTTGTTGCTACTAGTTTAACAAAAAGGAGTGGATAGGCTACATGTATTTGATGATTCTCTGCTAGTGATTAATTGGTTAAGATTGAGGAAAACCCCAAAGAACATCATCTTGAGACCACTTTATGAAGACATTCTCATATACATTGGATTGTATTAGACCATCACTTTTTACCACATATATAGGGAGAGGAATGTGGTGGTTGACTCTCTCTAAATTGGGTATACATATTGACAAAGGTTATTGGATGCAGTGTGCAGGAACTGAGGATTCAGTCAATGAATCAGATTTGGGACCTTTTCCAGAATGAGACTGGGATCTGGATTGATCACATGCATATTCAGATGATCTTATGAATTTAGTTATGCTCTTTTTTGTTATATGATAGAGATATATGAGCTATATAGTGACACATCGCATGATGAAGAACATATATAGTTTGATCATTTGCCTTTCCAACTCTATTACTTTACTATATAGATGCCCCTAATTTGTTGAAATAGTTCGTGTATGGTCATTTGCCTCATATGAACCATGTGGTATGAATTAAGTTTTTTTCTTTTTCTTTTGGAGGAAAAAAAAGTTCTTGAACATGTGAGAAAAATATATGATTAATGTATTTATTTATAAGTTGAGCACTAAAAGTGTCAACTTACATTTCAACATCATGTTATTGTAGTTCTTGAACATGCGGGAAAATATATGATTAATGCATTTATTTACAAATTGAACACTAGAGATCAAAGTGGAATAGTTTGGATACATTAGTCATAGCAGATCGAAGAGCATTGTGGGTGGGGATGAAAAGGCAACACTTGTTGCGAAGCTAACATTGTCTAAATGTTGAAGTACATAGTAGGTATTATTTATTATTCTTGGTTTGAACAATGGTTGGTTTTGGGCACATTGATGGTAAAAATAGAGTTGTTATTTTTGTTTTATGTAAGTTATATCTCCTTTGGAAAACAAAACAAGAAAAATAGTCATCTAGAGTAAACAAGGCCTTGTAGCATTATTTCTTTTAGAACAAACATTTATGATTTTTTTTTAATCTACCATTGCAATTACAATATTATTATATTACCCTCATTCCAACATAACTACGACAAAAGTGTGCAAAGGATTTAAGGGTAAACCATATAGACAAGGAATGTGAAAACAAGGTGTGACTGATTATGTGTTACATTGCAACAACAATCTATGAATCCATGGCTTAGGTACCCCTTATGTAAGTGCATTTTAAATTTTCCACTTTCGGTACAAAATAGTGGTTCTTTCAACTACATAAAGTTATGCCATGGTTAAGATGGCTTTCACATTGCATGAACACAAATCCCTTCATAATAACCTTATATATCCCATATCCATGCACATCCCTTGGTTGATGTATGGCTATAAATATCCTTAATCAAATTCTACAATCATTTGGCCATACCTACTAGTCTTTTAAACTAGCTAAAGCCATGCTAGTTTAAATTATCCATCCCAATGGATAGTTGGAATAGGAGATTAGATATTATGAAAAACATGTGAAATATTTAGCTAATAGGGTTTTTCGTTGCCTGTTATCAACCTAAATGGCACTTCTCCGTTCGAGTACTGACATCCACTATGTCGGGACACAAATGGACAATTTGGATTGAAGTTTCCTAGACAATATAGATGTGCATGACCATTGATGCATGATCTCCAGACCAGCCTGATATATTTTTATTATGAGTTTAGGGTTGCACACGCTCCTTCTTGCATTGCAACTCGCATGTTACACACAAGTATTTGCATTGCAACCCACGTGTACATTGAACATGCGAGTTCCTTTGAGCAACATGTGTGTCATACACGCCTTGCTTATATAAATACTCGCATGTACCTTAATTCGACATTAAACAATATAAATCACGATTAAATGAGATTAGTTGGGCCTTAATCCATAACTATCCTAACTGTCTCAACCATCCTAACCTTCGAAACCTCTCTATTTCCCAATGTATAAATAGAGGCCTTGGGATGGGGCTAATCAATCAATTCTAGAAGAACAAAGTTATGATGGTGGTATACCTTCAGAGTCTTGGAGTAGCAGAACTTAGTGTCCTCAGTTGTAGAGGAGTCCTTGTGTCAAAAGCTGGGTTGTATTCTCACCTATTCACTATTTGTTAATAAAGAGATTTCTTCTTCCAATCTTTATATTGTGCCTTCTCATGTGTCTTGGTTTATGAATAATTTCAATTATGTTATTATGAATATGATTTTCACTAACCACTGATATATATATATATATACACATGAGATATTGCTTGAAGAATTGGATCTTTGCAGGTGAAGAGGAGCATCCCTAGAAGCTTTGGAGAAGATTGAAGCAAGAGAAGGCAAAGCTTGGATCAACCGTCATAAACCGGGTAAGACAAAATTTCTTCCTATTCCTATTTCATTTTATGTAAAAGCTGATTTTCTGCAAGTCTATTAGTAAGTTGGTAACCCCATACCCTAGGTTACAAGGGTGTATTCTCCTGTACAACAAAACTGGTGATTCCACTGGGGAGTCCAGCCTGCTGTGGGTCCATCCTGTAGGTCCCCTTACCAGTCTTTGCTTTGATTGTGATTCTGGGTGTGTCTATTTGTATCTTACCTCTTGATTCATAGTGTGGTATGTTCAGAATCCTCTGCTAGTATTTTTTCGTTGAAATGTTTTTAGCAGATTACACAAAATGCTGTGTGCACAGTCACGTGTGTAACCTTGTACACGCGGGTTGTAGTCTAGACAGTCGTGTGTCATACGTAGGTTGTCTGTATGGACATTCACGTGTTTCCTGTAACAGTCTGTGAGTTCAATAGGGTTTGCTTGTCCCTGTCTTTTGGCTTGTGGTTTGCTTGGAATTTTTCTGTTTATGGCATGAATATGTGAGTCTGAGGTCTATATGTCACACCGTTTGCTTGTTTGTCAAGTCTTTGAGCTTTTGTGATTGATTTTCTTTCATTTGTGAAGTATTGGCGGTCCTTCTTCTTGGTCTGTAGGGTTGAGTGCTTGTGTTCTAGGTTTGGTGATCAGATCCTTCAATGCTTTATACTCTGAACCGTTTCTTGTGGTCTGAATTTGTTACTCTTCTTTTGTGGATCTAGTGAACTTTTTATGTTTGATAGTTCCTCCAAGTCAGGGCTTGTTCCGGTCTTCATCCTTTTGGTTGAAGTAGGTCACTTTGGGTCCTTTTTGCCTCTTTTCACTTTTTATATGCTTGGATTATTCAAACTTGCTCAAAATTGCATTTAGTTGCATTGTAATTTTTGAAGTTTTTGAAAAGAAAAGACAAAACATATTTTATGCTTTTTTCATTTAGTGCTTCTTTTCGCTAGTTTTCAAAGAAAAATTCAAAAATTTTAAAAATAAAAAAAAATTGTTCTTTTGTGGCTTTCAAGTTTCTATTTGAAAAGGAAGAGAATAGTTTTTGCTTTTTGCATTTCGTTTCTCTTTGCTTAGTCATTTTGTTTCAACTTTGAGTCAAAACACCATACAAGTTTCATGCCATTACCCTCTAACTAAAAAGAGCCTATTAAAAAGAATGACATAATTAAAAACTAATAGTAAGTTTTATTTTTTAGGCTCCTACACCAACTAGCTTAGGCTAGACTTGTGGATTAGGGAGTTTCAACTCTCCACAAGTATTTTAACTTCAGATGTAGTGGGACAATCACTAGGTAAATCCTCCTCTATATTGAATGTTTATGGGAAGCTCCTCTCAAACGTGAGTTAAACAGGAGGCCGCTCGAGGACATGGACTAAGGAGATAACCCTCTGATTCCTTTTTCGAGCGTAGACCAAGATTTTTACACATTTGGGGACTTCTGTCAATACCACCTTTTGGGCCCCATGTGGTGCCGGTGTTGACAAGGTTTTGGGATTTGCTACCCTGCCCATGCGTACGAATCAAGCTTATGACTGTCCCCCCAGACTCTCAGTATAGTTGTGGTAGCATTTAGTGTCTCTGACATTAGGGTTCATACACAGGTATACCAGAACGCTATTTATGGTCTACCTTGGTAGGGATTGGAAGGTAACCCCAGTAGAAGGTGTGGGAGAGCGGTTGGGTGATTCCTTTGCTTGTGCCTAAGAACATCTATAGGGACGCCAAGTAACTATCTCTCAGCTTTCTTCTAGAAAGCATATCTTATACCTGTTTGTCTACTGGGCTTTAGGAAATTTTTAGTGAGTGCTATATGGTTTGTTGGTACTTTGTCTCCTTGTTTGAAAGCTATGGCTAAATCCTCTTTTAACACCAGCCAAGAGATCCCCATGTTGGGAACTCCTTGTACTATTCCTCTCATAGGGAATGTTGGTGTTCCTTTGATGGAAACCTTGAATCTACCTGGATTCACCCTAAGGCTATCGGTGTGGTTATTTTCCACTCCAACTATCTTGAATGATCCTGATACTTCTCAAGCAACCTCCTTATATTGAGGGCATCAAAAAATTACTTCCCCTTCACCTGTAGCTGCTTCTCCTCCTCCTTCTACCTCATGTGGTGAAAGTATTGATACTAGTAACCAATAGTCTAAAAGGAGTAAAAGAAGGAGGAATAGGAAGGAGACACATAAGCAGGGGGGAACCTGTTCAACCTCTGTAGGTCAAGGTTAACCTCACCACCCAACCTCTGCAGTTCATGCTCGGGGCACCCATCCAACCTCTGCAAGTCATGTTGGATCTAAGAACTCAACCTTTGCAAGTCAAGTTGATCTTCACCATCCAACCTCTGTTGATCATGCTAGCGGGATCGTTCCAACCTTTCCAGGTCACGTTGGATCCAGTCACTCAGCCTTTGCAGTTCATGCTGAGGGCATCTGTTTAACCTCTGTATGTTAAGTGGAACCTCATCATCCAACCTCTGCAGGTCATGTTGGATCCATTCACCCAACTTATGAAGGTCATGCTGGGGGCACACACTCAATTGCTACAAAACATGTTGATCCTCACCATTCAACCTCTGTTATTCATGCTGGTGGTGCCCATACAACCTTTGCAGGTCACATTGGAACTAGTTACCCAGCCTCTAGTGGTCAAGCTGGGGAAAACTCTTAGCCTCTATAGGTCATGCTGAGAGCAAACAGTCAGCCACTGCTGTCATGTTGACACCATTGAGAAAACTGGTCGTTCGAAGTGCAAACTTAAGTTCCCTTGTAAGCTATGCGAGGTAGATCATTTTACTCACCAGTGCCTTGCTATCGCAGAGGTACGAAGAGTGTGGTCTGAGACTCAAGGATTTCCTTCTCTTGAAAAACCTGTAGTTTCTCAACAACCTACTCAACCTTTGGTTGATCTAGTGGTCGAACCTTCCCAGTCTTTGGTTCACCCCACTCTTCTTTTAGAGAGTGACCCTTATGTGATTAAACCAGTGTCACCTTTGGTCAATTCCACTCTCCCTTTGGAGAGTGTCTTTCATGAAGCAGTTGAATCGATTCCATTGCCGATCAATCCCACTCTTCCTTTGGAGAGTAAAGTGTCTACTAGTCACATTTTGTTCACTACTAGTTCATAACTTATTAAACAAGGGGGCATTGAACCTGCTTCAGATGAACCCCCACCAAGATCTCAGAGTGCTTCCTTTGATTGGGATAGCCTAGTAGAGTCGTGCCTTCCTTCTAATGTACCTTTCTAGATAAATGTCAAAGTTGAGCAATACATGATTTCTCGTTGTATTGTTGATGAAGGATCCTCAGTTAGTATCTTGTCTGCTCATGCTTGGAGAGGCATGGGATCTCCCATCCTTGTGTCTACTGCTAGTCAGTTACTGGTGTCTGATAGAAGAACTAGTACGAACTTGGGAATTCTTGCTCAAACACTTGTTACTTTGGGTGGGAAGGTCGTCTTAGTTGACTTCATGGTGATAGAAGACCCCTTGGACTTCAATATGTTACTTGGATGTGATTATGTCTATGCCATGCAAGCTTTGGTGTCAACATTCTTTCGTGTGATGTACTTTAATCATGGCAAAGAAATTTTCACTATTGATCAGTTGGATTTTCTTGATCCCTCTCCTGACCCAACTAGAGACCAGGTATTTCCTTTATTGATTCCCATTGTTTCTGTAGACACTACCCCACCACGGGTGAGCTATGTGGCCTCATGTCCTTTGCATTCAATTGCTACTGAGAAGTAGCCTATGTTTTCATGCTTACCTTCTTGGGACTTGGTCCTAGCAGTTGACCGGGTGAGTCATCCTATACAGACTATGGAGCCTGCTCTCCACTCTGTTGATCCTTTTGAAAGTTTAGACATGTGTCCTATCTCATATGATCTCCTTCCTTCGGATGAAGTCTTCCTAGAGTCTTTGATATAGTCTAACCTTCTTTTGGATGTTGGTTTAGTTGTGACTAAGTCTAACCCTAACTTGATTAATAAGCCTGATATTTCTATTGATCGATCTCCTTCTATTTGTCTTGTTGAGTCTTTGAACTCTCCCTTAGATCAGCAAGTCAGTCATCCTGATGAGTTTGATTTTTCTTATGAATTTTTCAACTCCTGTGATACTGAGTTTGTTCCTACAGACTCTATCTCCCTTGTTGATTTTTGCTCTCCTTCTGAGCTTGATCTTACTGATTATAAGCCCTAAATATTTGGTGCTATAGAGTCCTCTTTCGTTGATTCTGCCTTGACTACACCTTTTGTAGAAGATAGCAAAGGCACATGTGTTTTTGCCAAAGTGACCTACATCAGATCTTTTCTTCTAAATGTGTTTTTGATGTTGTTGTTTCTTGGAGATAGGAATTTTAGTTGGATTCACAATTGTTTATTGGCCTAGCCTTGTTGTTCAAGTTGTAACTGCATTTGCGTGTTCCTTACTCGCGCTTATGAGCCTGATGTCGGCTTCCACGCTTTTAGCTCGTTGTATAAGCCCTCATATTTTCTCTCATCATCACTTCGCCTTGTATCATTTTGCCTTTGCAACTTGACACATTTTACCTTGAGGAGACATTCCCCAAGTGTCTTTATCCTGCTCATGTTCCTTGCATTATGCATAGGTTTGTTCCTTGCACATGGAACTAGTTTCGCTTGCCTATGACACTTCTCTCCTCGCATTTAGAGCATTCTTTCTGTTCTCCTTCGAGCTCGTTAAAAACAGTAAGGAGGCCATGAGTTGACTTTCCCGAACTCGTTAAAACTTCATAGGAAAGATATGGAGTTTCTTTAGGCCCAGGTCTGACTCCTCAAAACAGACTTGACTACCGAGTAAACTTGTCCATTCAGGCTCGTTAAGAATATGTCAATGGGCATCCACATTGGTGGTAGTTTATCGCTTTTTTCGGACCACATGGAATAATACGAAAAACGAACACTCTCTTTTCTTCATAATTGAGAAGAGTGTTCTCAGGTATAGGTTTATCGCTTTTCCATACAAGAGGGACTAAACTTACAGAAAAGGAGTGCCTGGTATGAGCTTAGTTTTCTTTTTTTTATTCTCTGGACCCAAACATGAAAAAGATTATGAGCATACTTTATGCCTTTGTCATGCTCATTAAACCCTAAAGAACAAAGCATCGAGTTTATTGTTGTAAGCCCCATTTCTCGTAATCAAATGGATATTTTCGAGTGATCTTGCCTTCCTTCACACTCGTTAAACTCAGGCTATTTGTCGCTTCTGAAGGTGCGTTGGGTAGGTGGTAATTTAACCTTTTTCAGACCTTCTTGACTAAGTATGAAAAAGGTGCACCTTACTTCTTTGGAAGCTAAGAGAGTTCTTCTGTGGTATGTTTTATACTTTTCCAGCCTCAGGAGACTAAATTGGATGAAAAGGCACCCCCCTAGAGTCTATTTTTGAGTTTTCAGACTCTCTAAACATGAAATCACCATCGAGCATGTACTAGTTCGGGCTCGTAAAATCCATGAATCAGTGACTTTATCAAGCATTATTCTCTCCCCTATTCAAGCTTGCCAAAAATGAAGACAGACATGAGTTGACTTTCCTGGACTCGTTAAAATTTAACAGGAAATATAAGGAAAAAGTACTCTCTTTGGGTTATAAGCAGTGGCAGCATATCCTCCTTGAACATAGCACCCTCTAAACTTTTCAATACTCATGTTTCATTCTACCCTTTCAGCTCATCTATTACTTCAAGTTTCTTACTCCTCCACTTGTCATTTATACATGGGGAATTTGGTCATGTCTCCTACATGACAGATAAGTTTAGTTGTCCTATATACAAAGTTAAAAGCTGCCTTGGGTCATCTCTGTGCCGTGCTCACTATTCCAGGATCTATCCCTGCATCTAGATATTATCTTGATTCCATCATTATCCTATCTGAGTGTCACTTGTGTCTACCTTCCCACATCCAGTTCTTAGTCACTCTTGTGATCCGTTGGAGGATCTATTGCCTTCCTTGTCACAATCTGATTGCTCATCAGCACTTCCTAAAGACGAAGACCTAGAGTTTTGATGATGGTACCTCAGGATTCACTACCATTATTGGTCAACTCCTTTGCTTCACTTGTCAGTTTCACCTATTGATTGACAATCTATCGAGTCCTTTCCATGTTTGACTTCAGTACATCTATTCATATGGTAGGGTTTGTACTAGTTCCCTTGGATTTCAATGAAGACCTTAGGTTCACTTTGTATATTGAAGACAGACTCCAGATTTTGAAGACTCATCATTTTATATTGTGGCTTCGATTCACCTTTGTAATATACGTGGTCTAGTACCCATATCATATGATGTAATCAAATATTGTAAAGGATAGATAGTGTTGCAGTATATTGAACATGGCATCATCAAATATGATTTTGTACATGACATTGATATGTATTTGTTTCAGGTACTTCCTCTGCTGCCTTGGACATTTGAGTTCTCTAAGATAAATATTGTCATGTATTTCCACCATTGCTTCCCTCTGACCTCACACATTAGGGGGCATCTGTTATCAACCTAAATGGCACTTCTTCGTCTGAGTACTGACATCCACTATGTTCGGACAAAAAAGGACAATTTGGATTGAATTTTCCTAGACACTATAGATGCACATGACCATTGATGCATGATCTCTAAACCATCCTGATATAATTTTATTCTGAGTTTAGGGTTGCGCACACTCCTTTTTGCATTGCGACTCATGTGTCACACGCGAGTATTTGCATTGCAACCCGTGTGTACATTGAACACGTGAGTTTCGTTTGAGAAACAAGTGTGACATACACACCTTGCTTATATAAATACTCGCGTGTACCTTAATTCGACATTAAGAAATAAAAATCACGATTAGATGAGATTAGTTGGGCTTTAATCCATAACTATCCCAACTGTCTCAACCATCCTAACCTTCGAAACCTCTCTATTTCCCAATATATAAATAGAGGCATTGGGATGGGGCTAATCAATCAATTCTAGAAGAGAAAAGTTATGCTGATGGTATACCTTCAGAGTCTTGGAGCAACAGAACTCAGTGTCCTCGGTTGCAGAGGAGTCCTTATGTCAGAAGCTGGGTTGTATTCTCACCTATTCACTGTTTGTTAATAAAAAGATTTCTTCTTGCAATCTTTGTATTGTGCCTTCTCATGTGTCTTGGTTTATGAATAATTTCAATTATGTTATTATGAATATGATTTTCACTAACCACTGATAGATATATACATGAGATATTGCTTGAAGAATGGGCTCTTTGCAGGTGAAGAGGAGCAACCCTAGAAGCTTTGGAGAAGATTGAAGCAGGAGAAGATAAAGCTTGGATCAACCGTCATAAACTGGGTAAGCTAAACTCTCTTCCTATTCCTATTTCATTTTCTGTAAAAGTTGACTGTCTGCAAGTCTATTAATAAGTTGGTAACCCCAGACCCTAGGTTACAAGGGTGTGTTGTTTTGTACAACATTGCCTAATCTCATCTTCCTTCTAAATAGAACATCATGTTTCTAAATGTCTAAATTTAGAACAATTTCAAGCTTAATTACAAAACTAAATTCAAATCATGCAAATCACAATACAAATATACATAAAAATAAGATCCTGCGACAAAAAATACAATCTACTTATTGTTATTACCAACTTTTTATGCAAAGGCATGAGAGAATCATAGCCTTCAAATATATTTGAATGAAAAAAAAATCATGTTGAGATATGTGTCTCGGGATGTCCTTCATGTGGTTATGCGTAGCATGAAGGCACATTGTGTTATATTTTCATAACTTTAGCAGTATAATTTTGTTATTTATTCCATCCCACGATCATAACATTGTTTCATTTTCAATGTAAGTAAAAACGAGGATCACTGAAAGATAGCCATGCACAAGAGACACACATATTTTGTAATATCCCTAGTTTTGACTTGGAATGCATTTGAACAAAATTATGTAAATGATTTAAATATGAGCTAGTATGGATTTCCTCGTAAAGCTCAAGGCCAAGGCATGACTAGTGAATGGCTAGGCATGTTTGATGTAAATATTTTATTTGGACTTTTTTGTTTTAGCTAATCATGTCAATTCAAAATGTATGTAAATATTATGTGCATAAATAACATAATGGTCCAAGAATGGTTGTGTAAAGAGAACAAAAGGGGTTATCAATTTACCAGAGGAGAAGAGGAAAGAGGGGCCATGTGAGACCAAATCCTTGTTGTCAAGTGTAAACTTTATAACTCACCCAAGTTTTGTCATGTGCCTTGAATAAGCCAATTATCTTCTTTTTAGACTATTTTCCAATCATTGAATGCATGTGTGGGATTGGTGGGAAAAGTCACCCATGCAGTTATTGAAGCATGGGACTAACTGCACTTTTGTGACAGTGCTTTCAGCTGCCAGAAGTCAGTCTGCAGCTTCCAGGAGTCCTTTCTTCTACTATTAGAAGTTATGCCAGTTGTCTTGTCAGTGTCTTGTCACCATTTCCTCATACCTCTTGGAGTCAACCCTCATTTTCTCACACTCTCACACAGATCTACACTACCAAGAGCTTTGTATTGTTGTTCATGATTGTAGGTGAGCAAAGAGGTTGGGCGAGTTAGGGACCCTTTCCCATTGACTTATGCTGCTCATAGATGCTTGAGAAGCCACATATTGAGGTTACAAGTGGTTGTCCAACAACATTTAGTAGGTTGGTATTCTTCTATGCTCACACTAGAAGCACTTGGCAAGATGGATTGGCCAAGAGAGTCGTGGATCGGTGAAGGGGATGCCTGAGCTAAGAAGAGTGTTGTGTGGGGTAGATATTGTGAGAGACAAGGCTATGAGAGCTAAGTGAGATCCTTGTAGAGCTATGTATGAGAATTTGGCTAAGCATATAAAACAGAAAATGTTGTGAGCTGAGAGAGAGATGCCTATAGGTGTTTTCTTCACCTTAGAGGCCTCATGCCAGCTTAGGGGTGGCCTCTTAGCAGAAAGAGTATATGTTGGACATTGTGCCTACTGTTGGGTGGAAAATCACTCTTACACAACAAATTGCTTGGATTTGCATTGTTTAAAGATATGTATTGTCGCATGTTTGAATTTGAAACATATATATTTGATGCATGTAATGTTTATGCTTGTTTATGCATGTTAATCATGTGTGGATCTATTTTATTTCCATTGTGTATGTTTATTTATGTTCTGCACACACATTTTATTTGGTATATGAGTTCGTAATTTGGGTTTTGGGAGGAACTCAAAGTCCCCAAATCCATGTAATGTCCTCTCCTGATGGTCGGATTAGGTGAGAGGGATGTTACAGAGTGGTATCAAAGCTTCTGGTTGTAATATTGGAGCTATGTGGGCCATAAATCCAAAGTTATAGGCAAAAACACTATAAATGGTTAAGGAGAAAACATTTTCTATTGAGTGACATAAACAAGGACATAAACAATTTTGAATTAATCCTCATTATTGGAAAATTAAAACTATGTGCAAATATGAAATTTAAAGATCTTGGAAAATTTTATTTTGGACCCGCAAGTGCCAGGTGGTAGGGTGACGTGGAGGATCAATGTGGGCCAAGAGTGTGATGTGGATCGACCACATTAGATCCGTGTGTAGGTGATCGTGTATGGTAGAGTGTGAAGGCGGATGAGATCTGGTCGTTGGAAAGCAGTGCAGATCAACTGTTGACAGTGCTTTAGGTTTCCGAAGGTGTACGGAGGTTAACTCATCAGAGCAACCCTAAAGGAAAACCAACCTGTCCACATGTCAGCTGTTAGTGAGTTCAAGCTCACAAAAGCAAGTCCAGGAAACCACTTTCCCTCGAGCCTGAAACCACCTTTAGGTCCGACAAGCAGTAATGTGACATGGGGTCCAAATTTGATGGGAGGGGGTGTGAGTGTGATGGTACCTGCTGTTAACACAAAAAAATGTTCACCTATATCTACATGGTCTAAACCATATACATACATCATATTCCTACCACATTTCCCTTACTTTTGACCTTCACAATTGTATTTCCACAAAAATGGTCTAAAACACCACTATTCCTTCTTATAAATGAAGGGATAGTGGACATTTGTTATGGTTTACCTTCACTCTCTCCCAAAAAGTGTCAAAACCCCCAAAAAGGGTCAAAACCCAAAAAAAGGATTCAAAAACCCTAAAAAAGAGAAAAGGTCAGAAGACCACAGAAAAATACCATGGGTTACCACATTGGATTAAAAAACCCTAGATCATACTATAAATACATTGTGAAGGGCTTCAAAACAGTTACATATTGATACTTTTTGGCCATTCCATACACACATACTCCCTTGCCACCATTTCTGTTGCCCTACCATTCCCATGGTGTACATTGAGACATTCTCTGTACCCATCTTGGATCCTCTCCCCGTTTGACACCTGTCCGTGGAGACCATTGGAGAACTAGCTCGAGGAGAGATGGAAAACTTTCGAGGATGGCCACGGTGACCCATTCGAGGGAAAGGAGGTATACTTTGTTTATTTACATTAGTTTATTTTAGCCGTCATATATTGAAAATGTTAAAAAATATTTGTGTTATGTTATTAGTCTAACTTGTTTTTTTTTCTTTTTTTACTGAACACTTCCTTACAATCACATAGATATAAGGTCGATGCTTTGGCACGTAGTTGGGGAGAAATACCCACTACAGTTTTGGTGACTCCACTCAGTCGAGCCATTCGATCTCATTTTTTGCAGGTTTCCATTGGTTTGTCCTTACTGTCAGCCATTAGCCATCATAGATCGGTCCCCCTTGCGGCCAATCCAAACCCTTGCTGTGTCAGTGTCTGTTCCCCTGGCCCTTGCCACCTCTGCTTTTTATTTTTTTCTTCGTTTGGGTCTAGTTTCCCTTATCTGGCTGAGAGCCATAACCCAGTCACTATTTTCCTCTTAATAAGCACGACCTAGGTCGCGCTTTTATCTTTGATAAGAGTGACCTGGCTCAAATAGCCAGATCGCTCATGTCCCAGCTTCCAGAGCGACCCCAGTCACCACTGTGACCCTGTTCCAAGTGACCCAGTCGTGTATTACCCTCTATTTTATGTGACTTGACTTTTTTATACCCAGATCATCGATAGCCTCCTGTTCCGTGTGACCCAGATCGCACTTGTGTTGCCGACAGGTGCGATGGACAGTTTTCAATCTATTTTTCATGCATGATTCAGACCCTTGTCTGTCACAAACCCTATCCAGACCTATTTTTATTTCCAAAGTTGACATTTCACAGCCCCTTTGGTATGTTTGAGGTATCCCTTCTTGGTTTATGAGTTTCCATAGTTGAGCTCTGTAGTTGAAACCCTACGCTTGTTTCCTGTGTTTTAAAGTTCCTTTATTACTCATTTGTTTCAAGCATACTCTCATTTTTGGAAGATTTTTTTATTTATTTTGCATATTTAGTGTTCATTATTGTTATTTACTACATTATAATTAACATACAGGTGCACACAATTCACATCAGTAAGTGAAACGCTCTGTTCATGACCCTGAGCAAAGCCTTAACAAGTTAATTAACTTAATATCATTCATATCGGGGTATAAACCCCATCCGCTTAACTGTGCGAAGTACTTGGGCATCGCCCTAAAACTCATTGTGAGGAGTACCATAGGAACCCCGAATTAGCTAGCTATTGAGAGGACCTGCCAAGTGAAAAGGTCAATGACCCCTACCTGATTGACTAGTTTCCACTTGTGAGGTAAACCAAGAGCCATCGTATGTGGAAAAGTGGTTATCAGTTTTACCTGAGTCATGGAGTGAGGTGTACTACCCCAATATGCAAGTCGTTAGACAACATTGGTGGCTGAGTGAATCCCTTGATCCATTAGGAAGCTGATTAAACCTAGGGTTCATATTCATTTCCAGTAAGTCAACATGTCATCATAGCTCCACCACGCTATTCGTATAGACTTAGGGGGCACACCCCCCAGTTCAGTTCTTTGAACTATCACCGTCGGAGCCACCTTTGATGTCACTCACCACCTTCAGAGCCACACACAACCCCTGATTTTGATTCAGATTCATATCAATCTGAACCAACCTTGTTCACTGCCCCATCTAGCACCATGGCTGGTGCACATCTAGATCCCTTCCATGAAGGGATAATCAGTGGTGGACCTATGTCTTTGCCACCCATCATAATGGGTATCCCTTCTAGTGGGCTCATTTCCACTGCACACATTGCTACTAGTATGCTACCCACCACTGGTGGCCCCACTTCATCCACCACGGTTCCTACCATCCCACCCTTTATACCTGGGGGAAGTGGCCCTTCCACATCCATTTCGACTATTCCTACTATGGGAAGTCAACCTCACCCACCACCAGTCATGCATGGGAACTATGTTCCTGTAGCCACCGACACCATTGTTGGTTTGTCCCGAGCCAATATCGGCTCTAGCCTACCTTTCATTGCTAGTCTCAACCTGCCAGATTTTGCATGGTTAACCAACAACTCCACTCGTCACCACCCACAATGGCCTCCTATGCCTATAAAGCTTCCCTTAGACATCCCTAAGTTTGAAGGCAAGGCGGGAGAGGACCCCTAGAACCACATCATGTCTTTCCACTTGTGGTGTTCATCAAACAACATTGTAAATGACTCTGTTCGATTGAGGTTGTTCTAGCACACTCTCATGAGCATTGCAACCAAGTGGTACATCGAGCTACCTCATGCTACTTACCCCAACTTATCCTCACTCGCTTCAATGTTCCTCCAATACTTTCAGTTACCCATCCGATATGATGAGGGAGTGGAGATCCTTCTAACCTGTCACCAAACCAAAGCTACCCACATCACGGATCATATCCATGAGTGGCAACGTCAACGTAGTTTGTGCAAGATACAACTGGATGATAGGATCTTCCTTGCTTGGTTTCTCAAAACCTTACTCCCCCTCATAGCCAAGGACATCGCATCTTAGCGAACCCAAACATAGGAGGAAGCCATCCTTAAGGATTAGCAGTTCGACTTGATCTATGCCCAGTCTGGGTACTTATATATTGTCATACACAATGATCCCCGAGCTGAAACCTCTCCCCGAGATACATCGGTGGCATCTCACGCTGCTGATGGAGTCATTGGCTCTATTACCCAACAACCTCAGCTTTATGTGACCTCTCCCATCATGCCACCCCATTCGGGTAACATCCACAATGTTTTCAAACCAAGTTATGCCATCGATTACTCACATATGATGGCTCACTCTGGAGCTACTTCATCTTATGCTCCCCTCGGTTATGCCCCTAACTACTCAAAATGACGACTCAGTTCGGATCCACCCCATCTTACACACCTCCCACACCAAATCCTCATGTTCATGGACTGATTTGTTCTACACACTCATGTTTTGGCCAACCGATTAGATTCACATCCCCTCCAGCTCCTCTGGTCTATTATGCACCACCTGTGTAACCCACTCTGTCTCTAGGCTCGACTCCTTCGGTTTCTACGGGAAAATTTTATGCTTAGCAAAACCTTCCTAACCAACCCTCCCCCAATAACCAACAAGGGTAGGGCAAGAACAAGCAAGGTAGAAATCGAGGCAATAAACAACCCCAAGGAGGCAGCCAATAGGCCAACCCTCCCAACAACAATGGAGCCGACCCGCCTGCACAAAATCCACAGCGTCCCAATCGACCTAGAAAGAACCCATAGTTATGGAACAATCATCTATGTGTTATTCGCAACACATACGACCACTACACTCATCAGTGTCCTCACATGGATCGCGTCCAATAGCTTCTCCAAAATGACACTCAACATGATCCGAACGCGGCTGCTTCGACCTAGCCCAACCCCGCACCACCAGGTCCTCCAGCTATGGTGCTCTAAAACCCCCTACCACACCAAGGAATGGTTGCAACCAAACCCTTGGCCCCACCTACTCTTACAACTCCTGTAAAGGCCCCACCTACTGACGTTAGTGTCCATCACCTCATGACAATGTCATACGAAGTCAACCTCCAGACTTAACGCAACTAGTATGGCTCCACCACAGAAATGACTGACCCATTATCAGCATCTACCTCTACCGCTTCTGACATGTCGCTACACTTACTGAGACCCCCCATAGATGGGGCAACCAGATTCCCATGGTTCCTTATGCGTCGTGTCGCAAATATTGCTATTGCCAGAGATGCTCTCAACTACAACATTGTTGATGACTTGGTCCAATATCCTAAAACCATGTCTGCTTTGGAAGTGCTTAAAAATTGTCCATCCCAACATAAAGTGTTGTTGTCTATGCTAGGTGTCATATATCCCTCTTAATCTTGGTTGATCACCTTCGACCTGGATCAAGGAGAACCCAGGATGCCCTCTACCGTTGCCTTCCAAGTTTCGGTCTTGATTTAGAATTTGGTTATACATTGATGCATTATTGATGATGGGGAATCCACCTGCATTATGTCGACCTTCATTTTCTAGAAACTCAGGTCCCCTACCCTTCAACCTTCCACTACCACTCTCCGTGCCTATGATGGTCACTCTACTCAACCTCAGGGGATTCTCATGAATGCCCCTATTGAGTTAGCTGACAAAACGGTTTTGATTGACATTGAGGTTGTCAATGCCCAACTTTATTACAACCTCCTCCTAGGACGTAGCTACATGTATGCCATGCTAGTCGTGGTCTCTACCGTCTTTCGACTCCTGATGTTGCCTCATGATGGGACTATCATGTCTGTCGACCAGTTGACTTACTACAATCCAAAGGTCTAGCCACATCAGAACACGTCCTTCCTACTATCGATACCACCATTGATATTGCATTCATTCCATCCTTATCTGTTGCTAGCTCAGGCTTGTTTTCCAACACTCCTATGACAAACACCTTTTTGTATTTACCACCCCCACCTACGCTGATTAACGTATCGGATTCGTGCACTATCACATTCGGTACCTTCCTGACCACATCACAACCCCAACCACATTCCTCTTGTAATTATTGGGGTTCATTCCCAATCCACATGATTCCATTCCTTTTTCCACCATCTGAGATCGTGAGAAAGCCTGTCATCGCTACTCTAAACTTACTTAATTTTACGTTGGGAATTCCTGTGTGGTACCTGGATCCACCCACCCCACCCTCGATTCCCCAATTTGTGTTGACTTCCATCCAACCTATTGAGACAGGTTCACGTCCACCTCTTGGTGCATCGAAGACATATTCCATTTCCAAACCTGCCCCTCCTCCTCCAAACAAGGCTAGGGATAAGGCCACCAAAGAAATGACTGAACCTCATCCGATTCCTACTTGCACGTTATGTGATATCCAAGGCCATGTGACAAAAAACTATCTAGAGTTTCCTCTCCTTCGCACCCAGATGGACGTTATGGATGAGATCGATGGTGCTCCAGTAGTCACCATCCCAGATCCACCAGTGGTTAGAACAAGTCATTGCAAACCAACCATTCTTGTGCAGTTTGTGGCTTATATGGTCATTACTCTCACCATTTCCCAGAATTTCCTGAGTATCGATCTGCCCTTCATGACCTTTGGAAACAATCTTGTGAGTCCGACGTTATTGTCCTTGAGGAGATCTACCCTCTGATTTCTTCCTTGGACACAACCAACACCATATACATGATCTCCAGTTCTAGTAATCCTTCCGTCTCCTCAGTCATAGAGGATCCCTTCGATCTATCTACGCATTGTTTTAACAACGATGAGGAGATCCTTGAAGCTCTTTTGACTCCTAAGTACCCTTCGGATGATATGCACCATCTCTCATTCTTTATTCCTGATGAACCTCTTTCATTTTCGGATCATTACTCAGTCGAAGCCAAAGACTTCATCCATGGAAAATTCGGTTGGTTCAAGAACCCCATTCCGACACTCAACACCTTTGAATAGGGAAACATGGCTAATATTTCTCCAACCATTAAGGTCAATATATCTACCAACTATGAGGTAGTTGGATATATTACACTTGGAGCATCTTGCTCCGTTGAAGAAGTTGCTTCCTACGAAGCACTTTTTCAGGAGTTCCGTGATATTTTCGCTTGTAACTACACCGAGATGCCTGGGCTAGATCCATCCACCGTTGAACATCGTATCAACACCTAGCCTGATGTTGTGCCTATACGCAAAAAGCAAAGACCCATTCACCCTTCAAAGGTTCCTACTGTCAAAGCTGATATTGAGAAACTGCGTAAAGCATGTTTCATATACCCCATTGTGTATACAACTTGGGGTTTCTAATCCTGTTCCCATCGACAAAAAACAAGGTATCATTCGCGTTTGTACTGAATTTTGTGACGTGAACTTAGCATGTCCCAAAGACAACTTCCACACTCCGTTTATTCACCAAATCATTGATTCGTGTGCCAACCATGAAGTCTTTTCTTTCATGGATGGTTTTTTCGATTATAACCAAATTCAAATCCGAAAAGAGGACCAGTACAAGACTGCTTTCAAAACCCCTTGGGACACATTTGTGTATCGAGTTATGCCATTTGGCCTTAAAAAAGTTGGAGCCACTTTCCAGTGAGCCATGACTTTCGGATTCCATGACCTTATCCATGTCATACTGGTCTACCTAGACAACTTCACGGTTCGCTCTTGGAAGCGTTCACAACATCTGGACAATTTACGACTAGTCTTCTTGCGATGTCGCAAATACAACGCCCGCTTGAACCCTCTCAAGTGTGTGTTTTGTGTACCAGCTAGGCATTTACTTGGATTCATCATCTCTCACAAAGGGCTTATGGTGGATCCCTTGAAGGTTCAAGCCATTCTAAATATTCACCCCCCATGTACTCTACGCCAATTACAGAGTCTCCAAGGCAAGGCCAACTTCCTTCACCGTTTCATCCTAGACTATATGAAAAAATTCCATGGCTTCTTATATTTGCTCCATACCAACATTCCTTTTGTTTGGGATAAGAATGCGCAAGATGCTTTTGACACATTGAAAAAAGCTCTGACTTCTGCTCCATTGTTGTCTCCTCTGGACTTCGATAAGGATTTCATCCTCAATGTGTCAGCATCTGAAAATTCCATCGCTGGAGTCTTGGTCCAAGAAGATGATGCTCGTCAAGAGCATGCAATATATTATGTAATTCAGAAGCTTTCCAGACCCCCCAACGTTATCCACACGAAGAGAATGTTGCTCTCACCGTCGTCTTTTCGGTTAAGAAGTTATGCCCTTACATCCTTTTGAGTGACACTAGAGTTGTGGCCGATTCCAACCCCATGAGGTATCTCTTGAGTCGTCACCTTATACAAGGTCATGCTACAAAGTGGATTGTCGTTATCCAGGAGTATGATTTGGAATTCGTTTCCCCAAAAGCACCAAATATTTGGCATTAGCTTCCCTAATGACATATCTCCCTTTGTCATCTGCATTGCCACTGATCACAATTGACCTTCCAGACAAGTTCATATTTGTCATTTCTACAGAAGACCCATGGTATCGGGGCATCCTCCTATATCTATGCACTCAGAAATTTGGGGCCCATTTAAGCCGCGAAGATCAATGGTGCATTAGGCACCAAGCTGCTCGTTATCTCCTCATTGGGAATGTCCTTTACCGTCATGGTTTCAACACCATTCTACATCGTTTCCTTACCCATGATGAGGCTGAAAAAGTACTGAATGAATGTCACAGTGGAGCACGTGGTGGCCACCTCTCTGGATTGGCCACCACCTAGAAGATCCTCCATGCTGATTATTTTTGGTCCACCATCTTTGCCGATTGCATCCTTGTAGTCAAACACTACCGCAATTTCTAGCTCTTTACACCAAAAGCAAGGACACCTCCCGCACCATTACATCCTATTATCATGACTTCATGACTTGTAATCCTACCTCGACCGATGGTCATAAGTACATCATTATGGCCATTGACTATTTCACTAAATGGGTTGAGGCCATGCCAACATTCAATTGAAGGCTGATACCGCAACACGGTTCTTTTTTAACCACATTATCACACATTTCAGTGTCCCCCAATAGATAGTTTCAGACCATGGTTCTCATTTTGAGGATGCCATTTGGATAGAGCTTTCGACCATGTTGAAGTTTGACCACCAGTACTCCTCTGCATACTACCCTTGGGGAAACGGTTAAGTTGAGGCCGTCAACAAGATCCTCAAAACCATGCTCTAGTGGATGGTGGGAAACCACAAATCGAACTAGCACCATATGCTAGTTTCTGCCCTCTAGGCCTACCGGACATCGATAAAAACTGCCACCAATTTTACCATGTTCCACTTAGTCCATGGTGTAGAGTCGGTACTTCCCATCGAGTGCCAGATTCCATCACTCTTCCTTACCGTCAAGCTCCTCTTGATACCTCACCTTTAGAACAATGTCTTATTATGCTTGAATAGACCAATGAGCACCATTATGTTGCTCTCCAGATGATCGAAGAAGCCAAGACTCGGTCGAAGTCTCATTACAAATCCCATGTACACCCTCGCACCTTTAGTGAAGGTGATCTTGTCCTTGTTTATGGCCAAGCCAATGATAAGTTAGGGAAACAAAATTTTGATTCCATGTGGTATGGCCCATATGTCGTCCACTGGTTCCTCGGCAAGGGGGCATACATCCTCGCTGACTCCAATGGCCACCTCTTGAATAATCCCCACAACAGGCTCTACCTTAAGAGGTTCTATGCTTGAAGTTGCCCACCCTGAGTACACTTGTGCCATAGTTTTTCTTATTTGTTTTACACCGTTCTTATCATGAGTCTCACAGTTTGTTTCCTTGGTTTCTCCAGATGGATCCTACCTCACATCGCTACATTGGAGTCAATGATGGAGCAAGTAAATGGTCTCCTAACCTCACCCCGGTTGCGTGGGTCATTTATTCCCTGTCATAGGAGTTGATCCATATCGATGGAATGTGTGTTGGAATTGCTACCAACAACCAGGTTGAGTACGATGGTGTCACGAGTCTCCTGATCGCTGCCCTCCACTTGGGTGTTCGTCACCTTGATGTCTTCTTAGACTTCCAGGTGCTTATCTCCCAATTGAATAACTGCTATTGCCTATGTGATTCTTGTCTCTTTAGAAAGTTTCTTCACACCAGACATTTGGTTAGACATTTTGAATCCATTAGATTCATGCATGTTCCCAAGATTCATGCATGTTCCCAGAAGTCTCAATAGTGTAGCAGACCAAATGGCTAATGACGTTCTAGAGTGGCATATTAATCATAACATATAGGAAATAAAACTGCATCATGCATCATCATATAATCATGAATACATATGTCATATACATGATTTATGAATCATCCTAAAAAAGACTCATAAAAAACATATAAAAAGTGCATTCACGTGGATATATATATATATATCATGTCATAATGTTCAGTGCAAAATGAGAAGCTCCATAAGCTTTCTCTGCTGAGCATACATGTCATACAAAAATCCTAGTGCACCACTGCACTAAGGGGAGCATTACTAGCCTCTAGTCAGAGTCAAACTCCTCCTCATGGTACTTTGGGTTTGTGTCCTCCTCCTCCTCCATCTACACATCACCTTGTGCCGTTGCTTTGACATACTCTGCAGCCACTCCAATGCTCCTCATCAAGGGGATCCACTCTAGAGGAGTGTGATAACATGCAGGGATCAGATCGTCGTCTAGGTACTATCGGCCGTCATTAGTGACCCCCTCCAGTAAGTGCTCTATATCGAGACAAAGTGAGTCCAAAGTACTCTAGTGCTGCCCTTTCCCATGAGCGGGTGGATCTAACCCCTCCACTTTGCCCCTCTGCCTTTGGAAGCCTGTTGGAAGATGTGGTCCAGTGTCTACACATACACACAGTATACCATCAATATCTATCACATACATAAAATGGCTACCACTAAGATAGTAAAATATATATGCCTGCAACCACATAAAGCATAATATGTACGTACCATCACGTCCCAGGCCTTTCCTGGTGGTCGAGGCATGTCAATATCTCCTCGATAATACATGCTAGCATATAAATAATCCTCTATAAGGTCTGGTGGCTTCCGCCATTGTGCAAAAAGATCCCGGGTTAAGAACCACTACACTAGGCCGCCTCCCTCCCTAATCATCATCTCGCTCTAGCTCCTCATGCGAGGCTCATGAGGTCGTCCTTCCTACTCCACCAGGTGCAGTTGTAGTGTTGGGAGTCTCTCAAAGAAGAATGAGCACAAGAATGAGGGGAAATAGAAATCCCCTCCCATTGTCTTGGCATGGTTCAACACACGCCGAAACTGTGTCAAGTACATATGGCCCCACCCAAAGTAGGTGCCCCTCAGCACACACTCCACAATCTGGAGTTGACCACCTGAGATCTTGTGAGGTCTTAATGACCCTAAGATCTGTAGCACCATCGCTACCACAACCCGAGTCACAAGACTCTTGATGTCGTACACTAGTATGTACGATGAGTGCACCGTCACAGAGGCATAACAATGCTTCTTGCAGAGGTCATCTAGTGACACCCCATGTGTGAGCTTCAACGTAGTTTCTTCGATCACACCCAGCATAAGGAGCCCAGTTAGAAAATAGATATCGAGGAGCATGATCTTGATCTGCTCCTCCTGGATGATAAAACACTCAGCATCCAGTTCCTAGAAGCTCACCAACTTGTCCAACAAGAACTTGGATGGACACATGAGTGGGATCTGGAAGTACTTTAGTAGTCCACACCGGGAAAGTGTGTCCACCACCGCCCCATCATCATATACCTGCTCTCATAGGGTACCAATGTCCTACTCTCTCCATGTCACCCATGGCATCCTGCACATACACACAGTCCCTGTAAGGTCCAGTTATGCACAAAAACTCATCCTTGGATGAGTCACCTCTATTTGACCTTTTTGTGCGACCCAATTCGCTCAAAAACCATGAACAAGAGCGGTGAGGTCGCCCATACCTATTGAACAGGTGTGACTTGGGTTGCACCTGTCAGCTTGCTATGAGCAACCTGGGTCGTGGATTTTCCCTCGAAAAGCGTGACCCAGCTCCGTAAGAATTTGAGCTCGGCATAAGCCCCAGGATGAGCAAAAGCAAAAACTAAACCAGTGAAAAAGTCGGGTTCGGGAAGAGCTCTTACTTGTAAGTAATAGATCAAAAATTCATCGATCGAAATGGAAGAAAACAATAGTTGAGCTCTAGGGTCCTCCACTCCAAGTGAACACTGAACAATAACAATGACACATGTCATGTGGTCTCCCCTGTTTATAGGCCTCCATTGGGTCTAGTTTACTTTCGTGCACCATAGAGTCATTCAGAGTCCGTTTGAGACGTCGTTCACAACACCAGGTTCAGGTTTTCTTCCTCTATATTTTTACGAGACCCTCATCTAATGCTCTCACTATGATTTTCTCGGCCATTTCTCAAAAATCACCTCAATTTTTTGGGCATGTTCATAAGCCATCCGCTCCATCCATACTGCTTCATTGGCCATATTTTACCACCATCCATCGTCCCAAAATGGGGCCCCATCATTGTTTTGCATTTATTCCTCTCAGCCATGTTCACAACATAACCTCTTTCCATATATCGAACACTCCCCCCTTGCTTGAGTGACCATTACGAAGTTTATGTTAATCTATTTTCTGAATCCTAAATAATTAAAATATTGCTAAGCACATTTGGTTCCTTTCACGTCATGATAATTGAACCCAATTAGTAGAACAATTACACTCACAAAATTGCTAATCAAACATGCAGAATTCATACAACAGGAGATTGAAATTGGAGTATAACAAAATCCTATATTGAATAATTGTACATCATCCAACCTCATCGAGTAATAGGCTGTCCAAATATATAGTTACATCAGGGATTCAAAAGTGCAAGGATGCTATTTGAATTGGTAAAAAAGCAGGCTTACTAAAACTAGTCAAATCCCCCATAGGCACATGAAACACTTTCCAAATCTAAGAAGATGCTCACGAATTGGATGAATCAGATATGCTAGCTGATAAGTGATGGAAAGAGATCAAATCCATGCTTTTGGTTGGATAAAAAGAAGGAGGATGGTGAATTCAAAAAACAAGGCAATTACTCATAGACTAGCTTTTCCCTTTTGCCTTAAAACTGCTATAAAGCAAGGGACCTTTCAGAAAAAATAGAGCTGTGCTTTTATTGTTCTAGAATAAAATTAGTGTTGCTAAAAATGTTTCCTGGATGATTCCAAAGCACTCCATGAACCAGTTTTAGCATGTGTTGACTTCTAGGTGTAGTGGAAGCCAACTAGCATAGTGAGGAATCAAGGAACCTAAGAATAAGACAAAAATGATTAATTAATGTGTTAGCAGGAATATTTCACCTTCTGTGGACAGTAAGGTGTTCCACTGGTTTGAATGGTTTGGATCCAGAACAAATGAACGACAAAGGTTGAAGACCCTCCCTGGACGCCGTAGATACCTGGAATGTGATGCTTCGATAGTAACCTTGTGTACCTGCAGTCAGATTAAACACACAAACACATCAAAGCTACCAGAATATAATCTACTGATCCATGTTAGTGACTAAGGAATCTAACAACATATACATGTGAAATAAAACAACAACAGTAATGTAGGATGGAAATCAGCTTTGCATTAAGATAAAATGGAGAAGTTTACAACCAATTAAGCCTTAGTGTTGACATGCATCTCCATGAAACCAAAAAATTTCATCCCCATAAGCTCCAAATTTGCTCTTTATGCTCTCCAATTGGTTGGGCCAAGTGATCAATCCAACAACATAACAATACTTCAATGGTTCTCCCCTTCAACCATGAACATGAGCTTGTATTTATAAGGCTCAATGGATAGGAATGGTTGAGAGATTTATGGATGAGGTGGCCTCTAAGATTCTAGGATGAGGGATCTCAAGATCAACTGACCCACAATGATAGGGATAAGGGAGGACACGAGGCTCATGATCTAGAAACCTTGAGAATCTTCTCTTTTTCCCATTTTACCCAGGGTACCGCTTTTCTCCTTCAATGACAAAGCAATTCAGGTAAGAAACACTTATGGACCAAGGACTATAAGCGGTGGCACCGCTTATTCACAACAAGAAATAGGCGGTGCGAGCAAGGTATCGCTCATGGATAAAGGGGAAAGCACGGTGCTGAGTCTTTTTATGAAAGATTGACAATCAACATGGGTTTCCACTCAAAGTGCTGGGATTAAGGGAAAATAGGTATATCAAAGGTCTTATCACATGATGATGACATGATTTTGGTATAACAGGATGCCCCCCAAAGCATGAGTCTTAGAGGGATACGATAAACGAGAGCTTTGAGAGAACAAGTTGTTGCTACGAGGTGAAAATGTCAGCTTGATCGAAGCATTTAGTCAAGTAGGCATCTGTAGTACATCAATATTTTGACTCATAGACACAAGTAACCGACTCATGGCTGCAAACCAATACAAGGTAGATCCATGGGAGAATAAACAAGCATGGCTACTAGAATACAACATAGATCCATGTGATAGAGGACTCAAACTTGGACATAGCTACCAGACATACAATGTAGATCTATGTCATACGGATGCAAATTTGAGCATAGCCACGACCATACAAATGTGGATCCATTCTAGATATAAAAAACTCTGTCGCAACATGGGGAAAAGCAATGAGCACTTTAAACAAATACCTAGGGTCTTCGTCTCGTCTTCCACAAGGTACGATTCTATCCATGTGATTACAATGATTTGAAGTTGAACATGGTAGAAACCACTTGATTACTGGCCAATGATGTGAACCATTAACAAGTGCGAGGGAGATCACCATTGATGTCAATGATTCCCAAGGTACCCTAGTACAATCTAATGAGTGTGAATGGATGTCCTGATGTCGAACAACCAGTCGATTCTATCGATCAAAGGTCAATGATGTGAACCTATGTCGAGAGCGAGAGAATCTGTCATTAAGGCATACAGATCTCAAGCTACCAAATATTGTTTCTAAGACTATTTCCTAGATGATGAGATGATTTCGATGGGAAAAGTCTCGTCGAAGGAGGGCCATGATGAGTCCCACATCAATGACACGAAACTTGGAACATAGTTCTGGAATGATGTGAATGTAGTAACCATAAGACTGACTCAAAAATACTGACACAAAGATAGTGTGGATTGCAGAGGTAAAACTTCTTCAAATCCCCTTTGAACATCAGGAGGCATGACAAAAAGACTTGGCAGCATGACTGAATGGAACAAATACACAATGCGACAATGGACAATGCATTCTTTTGAAAGAGTCAAAGGAGTGACATGACTCATGAAAGTGGATCGTCGTGGAGATCAGTTGAATACCCAATTGACTGACATGATGTGCAGACAAGTGCCATGTTCAAAGGTAACGACAAACAACTGCCATTATTTACAAAATGTTTCCCTTCCCATTTCCCCCATCATGGTTGATGAGTGCCTCTTTTCGGTTTTACGAGTTCAAAGAGGGTAACAAACACTCGATATAGCTTGTCAGAAGACAAGTCCAGACTCATATGTTTTATGAACCTGAGAGATGAGGGGTTCATTCCCAAAATGGGTCTCTCAATGTTTAATTTAACGATTCCACTGAAAGAAAACTCGGTATCGTTCATGTTTAGAGAGTCTGAACGAATACAGAAGAAGACTCCAAAGGGGTCCTTTTTCGTATGATTTAGTCCATAAGGCCCGAAAAAGTATAAAATCATACCTTAGGGAACTCTTCCAGTCATGATTGGCTGGAGTGTTCCTTTTTCGTAAATAGTCCTATCTGAACCAAAAAAGAGATAACCTACTGTCGGACGGACGACTCTTCAAATGCTTTAATGAACGTGAAGAAAACAAGATCGCTCGACAATATTTTCGTATTTAGGGAGCCTAAAAAGAGTTTAAAGAGGACTCCATTATCCTTTTTCATGTTTGAATCCAGAGCACGAAAAAGTAATAAACTAAGCTCAAACCACTTTTCATGTTTTAACCAGAGCACGAAAAAGTAATAAACTAAGCTCAAACCACTTTTCATGTTTTAACCAGAGCACGAAAAATGAAAAGTAAGCTCAACACCATCTTACTGTTTTTAATGATCTCGAAGATCAGTTGAAAGAATGCTCGAATATTGGTTTCATTTTTACGTAAGCTCGAAACCAATGGATAAACTATGGTTGAAAAATCCCATTAACATGATATACAGAGGTTGGAATCTTGCCCCCAGCATGATTTCTAGTGAAGCCTACCCCTAACATGGTTGCTAGGGGCTCGACATGCCCCCCAAGTTTCATTTCGTCTGACGATTATTCTTCCATACACAACTTAAAAACCTGGTTACTAATGTGAAAATGTTCACCAGGGGGTAGGAAGAACGAGAATAGGCAGGTGAGGGTCAAGTTATAACACTAAAGTGAAGACTCGACTCAAGGGAAGGGGATCTGTTTCATTTTTACACAAGCTTGAAACAGAAGGTAACTTTGCTTGGAACATGGTTTCATTTTTATGCAAGCTTGAAACCAAAAGGTAAACTATACTTAAGGAGATCCATTTCATTTTTTAATGAGCTTGACATAGAATGGGAACTTTGCTTAGAGCCATCTGTTTCATTTTTTAACGAGCTTGACACATAATGGGAACTATGCTCGCGACATGGTTTCATTTTTATGCAAGCTTGAAACCAAAAGGGTAAACTATGCTTAAGGAGTGGTTTTATTTTTAATGAGCTTGAAACCAAAAGTAAACTATGCTCTCAACATGGTTTCATTTTTATGCAAGCTTGAAACCAAAAGGTAAACTATGCTTAAGGAGTGGTTTTATTTTTTAACGAGCTTGAAACCAAAAGACAACTATGCTCTCAACATGGTTTCATTTTTATGCAATCTTGAAAGCAAAAGGTAAACTATGCTTAAGGAGTGGTTTTATTTTTTAACGAGCTTGAAACCAAAAGTAAACTATGCTCTCAAACTTGCTCCTATCCAACATGATATCCAGAGGTTGTTAGGTTGCCCCCATTACATAAAAGCTAGTGGCTTAGCTCCATTATGATGTCCATAGACTAGAGCCATGCCCCCCATTTTAGCTATGATGGGAAGAAGCTAACTAGAATAAGGGGAAGGAATCACAAGAACATGAGGCACATTCAGTGTAGTCTAATTATTGGTAGTCACACGATGGTCGAGTGTAACAAAGGAAAGCTGATCAATGGTCAGAATCTTCCCATCGTGGGGAAAATGCATAATTCTAAAGAGTGTGGACACTACGACTTTCATGGCGTAAACATAATCATGTCCAAGGAGCAGATTAAAATCTAAAGGACCTTGGACCACCATAACATCAATACAAACAGTTTTACCTCCTAATGTGATAGGTAAATAAGGAAGGGTCCCTAAAGGTGCAGTAGGTCTCCGATTAAAAGCCAGTATCTAATCGGTGGCTGGCACAAGCTGAGGAGAACCTAAAGCTTGCCAAGCAGTTGAGGATAGAATACTAACAGAAGCCCCTTCGTCAACAATAGTGCAAAGTATCCGCCTAGCAGTAACATTCACAACTATCTGGAAAGGAACACTCAAATGAAGATGAGACTCTGTTAGGTTACTCCAGTCAAAGGAAATAACCTCACTACTCAGAGAAGGTTCTGTCGAAATAGACAAAATTTCTTCTTGTCGAGAACAATTAGAACAAAGCATAAAAACTTCAGCAGGTTTGAGTTCATTGTCTACTGGAAGAGAAGAACAAGACGAAGATTTGGTCAAAGAGACTAATTCAGTCTTAATGCTCTCTGATGAAAGAGTGGGATCAGGTGGAAATGA
Source organism: Pseudotsuga menziesii (assembly GCA_001517045.1). Classification (NCBI taxonomy): domain Eukaryota; kingdom Viridiplantae; phylum Streptophyta; class Pinopsida; order Pinales; family Pinaceae; genus Pseudotsuga; species Pseudotsuga menziesii. Next base: position 201,400 of record LPNX010905846.1, on the reverse strand, counting down.
CACCGACTCTACCACTTTAACTTCACTCTCCAAAGGAAGAGTGGGATCAATCATTGATAAATCTGAATCGACAACTTGGTCAGCCAGTGGGGGATCGAGGGATAACTTACTATCACTTGTTGGAATCACATGTTGATGATCAATAATATTTTCCAACCAACGTGAAGCTTCATCCATGCTTGGACAAAGAAAAGTACGATGCATAGCCTTGCCTATCAAACAAGGATTCAAGACTTTACCCTTATGACCTTTTACCAATGGGTCACTGGTTGAGGGAGTATCGTCAACATGCTGATCAGAGGTTGATGACATAGACGGTTTGGACCTTTTAGACCACTCTTTTTATACATGGGAGAGACCGGGACACTCCTTAAGAAGGTGGTCCCCCTTGCAAAGCTTACAAGGGAACTTGGGTTTTCTGAGTGTTCTCTTAGAATGGGCACCATCAAGAGTAGATGGTTGTTGATTTTTCTCTTTCTTATCCTTCTTCTTTTTACCCTTCCCTTTCTTCTTCTTCTTATCCACATGACTCCTAACCATAGAGCTTTGGTCAAGCAAAGAAGAAGAAAGGGGTGGAACAACAACCGACGAAGAAGGAGAGGGATTAGGTTGAGGTCGATCCTCTCCGAGAGGAGAGGTGACATTTGAGACATTAGGTGTAACAGGAATTACTAAATTAAAAATCCAGACCAGTAATCCTATAGTTAATACAGGAATATTTACAGTGGCCATAAAGGGAGGACCGATACCTTCACTTGGAGGGAACACAAAAGGTACACCTTGGAAAGGGACCTCTTGAGTGGTAGTCCCAAATTGGGATACCATCTCTAAACTCTCTAATAACCTCCTAACTACCACGCACAAGCAAGTACTACTCAAACTAAAAGCAACAAGCAAACATGTGAAAGGGGCGGATAAGAGTCAGGAACCTCACAGGATAGGCCAAAAGGATAACTCAGATGGTTTGAGGATTCCTAAAAGGGTCTCCTGATATATGTTAGGTACGTGGGAGCTCAAATCGGTAGTAGTGCTATCTAATGCATAATCGTTCACAAGGGGCCTTCCTATATACAATCGACTATGTGAAGTACCTTTCTATATACCTCAAGGGTACATGAAAGGCCATTAGATATACCAATGGTACGTGGAAGAACCACGTGAGTCTCGAGATGTAATGGGGACAAATAACGACAGCTCCTATGTTTAACGATGCTCGAACATGTCTCTAACTTATCACTCAAATTGCAAAAAGTTTTAACCTAGTACTACTGTTAATTTTATCTTGTGCGTTTAGGTGGAACCATGGAGTGAAAACTTGAATTTAAAGAAGATGCACACGGATCTATATGATAATGCAAGTTTTCCTCTTCAATGAAATTCTACCTAAAAGAGGGAGAGAGATTTACTTTTCTTCCCAAAAATGCACACCCAAATGCAAATGCAATTCTACCTTTTCAAACGAAAAGTGAAAAATCAATGCACCCCAAACAATCTTCAAAACAAATAAAAAAGAGATCTAGAGAACATATAACATAAATCAAAATGTTTCCTATCTTTTCATGCTTGAAAAGGATGCATAAAAACTCAATGGAAAGATGATTTCACTAACGTGTTCAAACAAATCTAACTCTAATGCACGCAAAGATGAAAACAAATATTTCTTCTTGATGAAAGTAAGATCTGGAATTCCGAACAATCATGCACAAAACAAGAAGAAAATCATTCAACAATTCTTGCGAATAAAGCAAAGGAGAGAGAAAACTAAAACTTCTCTTTGAAATAGATAAGGAAACGAAGAACCAATCTTTCCTACCAAGAATTGAAAAAATGAGCATGCAAAAGGAAACAAGAATCACCCCAAGCAAAGAAAGACTCGAAACGACATGGATCATTCATGCATTCCAAGGCCAAAACAAACCAAAGCCTACACATGAAAATGAAATGTATATTTCCAATTGCAATGAATAATATCTACAGAAAAGAGCAAGATGTTTCAAGGAAAGAAAAGGATGTAAAATCCAATGCAAGAAACACAAACTCTCTTTGAATGCAAAGGGAATGTAACAATCAAAGTGATTGCAGAATACACAATTCATGGCCCCCGGCCATGAGGGAGCATTTTTTTTCAAAAATACACTTCATTTTCATAAAAAAGTAAGCCAAAAACACACAAAAGTCAAGATACAAAGTCTGGAACAGGGCCTACCTGGCACCGTGCAAATGAAGCTGCTGACAGGCAGTTTTGAGGCTGAACCGCTTCTTGCTCACTGGATTTAGGCAGTGCCATTGCGTATGGCTAACTAGACTTAGGTGGTGGCACCGCTCCTTGCCAAACGAACATGTGCTGTTCCCTGAATAGATCCAAAACACAGAGGAGAATGACAGATCAAGTCAGAAATTGATCATATCAAGGAAAAAAATGATAGATTGAGAATAAAAAAGAGCATAAAAGGTCGAAATAATTCAGATCTAGACAAAACTGGATGTTTCAAACCAAAACTCACTGAGTTAGATAGCAGATATGACTGAAGAGAGTTGGAGAAGGAGCCTAGATTTAGACAGGAGTTGAAGAACCGAGGAAGATCAGATCTATTGATACATATATATCTATTCCCTAGTAGAGTTGCCAGATTTGTTAGCAGGAATATTTCACCTTCTGCGGACAGTAAGATGTTCCACTGGTCTGATGTAGATACATGGAATGTGATGCTTCGATAGTAACCCTGTGTACCTGCAATCAGATTAAACACGCAAACACATCAAAGCTACCAGAATATAATCTACTGATCCATGTTAGTGACTAAGGAATCTAACAACATATACATGTGAAATCAAACAACAACAGTAATGTGGGATGGAAATCAGATTTGCATTAAGATAAATGGAGAAGTTTACAACCAATTAAGCCTTAGTGTTGACATGCATCTCCATGAAACCAAACACTTTCATCCCCATAAGCTCCAACTTTGCTCTCTATGCTTTCCAATGGCTTGGGCCAAGTGATCAATCCAACAACATAACAATACTTCAATGGTTCTCCCCTTCAACCATGGACACGAGCTTGCATTTATAAGGCTCAATGGATAGGAATGGTTGAGAGATTTATGGATGAGGTGGCATCTAAGATCCTACGATGAGGGATCTCGAGCTCAACTGACCCACAATGATAGGGATAAGGGAGGACATGAGGCTCATGATCTAGAAGCCCCAAGAATCTTCTCTTTTTCCCATTTTACCCAGGGTACCACTTTTCTCCTTCAATGACAGAGTGGTTTAGGTAAGAAACACTTATGGACCAAGGGCTATAAGCAGTGGCACCGTTTATGGACAACAATAAATAGGCGGCGCGAGCAAGGTACCGCTCATGGATAAAGGGGAAAGCGCGGTGCTGAGTCTTTTTATGAAAGATTGACGATAAACATGGGTTTCCACTCAAAGTGCTGGGATTAAGGGAAAATAGGTATGTCAAAGGTCTTATCACATGATGATGACAGGATTTTGGTATAACATAATGTCAAATATGGGTAACTATGGGTTGATTATTCTAAAACCCACCCTTAAGCCTGACTTTATGAGTAAATATCAGAGAAATATAGGGCCTAGGAGCAAGGCTTGGTCACCCTTTAGATACTACATGTCCATACAACCAAGGAAAGAGGCAAAAACCCAGTGGGAAAATCCTCCCTTAAACATGCACAGAAAACAAAATTTTGGAAATATTGTTATCAATTATACTTCATCACATGATCAGAAATCCCCAGCAGTGATTTTATATTACTGAAGGTATTCCCACAAAACACCTTGGTGAAGATGTCTGCTACTTGCTCTGAAGATGCGTAGTAGAGTAGAGTAATGGTACCATCATGCACAAGATCCCTGATATAGTGCATATGGATCTCAATGTGCTTGGTTCACTGTCTTTAAACTGGATCAGTGGGGATTCAAATGTTGTCTTGATTGTCACAATTGATGACAGTGGAAGTCTCTGATTTGAACTCACATTCTCCAAGTATCCCCTGCAACCACAAACATTGAGTAGCTGCATTCAAAACTCATCTATACTCTGCCTCTGTAGATGAGAGTGCTATGGCACTATACTTCTTACTTGACCAGCTGATTGGACCATCTACAAGAATGAACACATACCTTGAAGTATACTTTCAATCTGTGATTTCACCTACCTGATCACTGTTAGTAAATCCAACTAGCTCTAAGTCAGATTTTTCTTTGTAGAAAATCCCACGAGTCCTTGTTCCTTGAAAAAAGTTTAGGATCCTCTTGGCTGCTCTCCAATGGATCTCATGAGGATGATCCATGTATCTTAAAGCCATAGTAATTGCATAATATAATTTAGGTCGAGGATGTGTAAGATAAAGCAAATACCCAATCAACTGCCTATATAGTGTGTTATTTACGAAAGGAGAAGAACCTACTTCCTCAATCTTAACTCCTGAAAGGAAAGGAGTCTTGCTTGGCTTGCAATATTTCATGCTGAACTTGTTGAGTAGATATAAATCATACTTGGACTGATGAAATTTGATTCCATGTTGGGATTGAGCAATTCTAAGACCCAAGAATTGGCTCAACAATCCCAAATATGTCGTGGAAAATGCATGGTTCATTGCATCCTTCAAAGATGCAATGTATTTCTTTGAACTTCCTATAATCAATAGGTCATCGAAATATAAAACAATAATCATTAAATAACCATGAATCAACTTCAAATAGACATTCAGATCAGACTTGCATCGAACAAAATTCAGTGACAACAGAAAGCCATCAATCTTGGCATACCAAGCCCTGGGGGCTTGCTTAAGCACATACAATGATTTCTTTAACTTGCAAACTAAATATGGATTAGACACAAAAAATTCAGGTTTCTGCATATAAATCTCTTCATTCAGATCTCCATTTAGAAAATCACACTTCACATCCATGTGATGTACTTCCCATTGCCTTGAAGCTGCAATGGCTAGAGCTATCCTTATGGAGTCCATCTTTGCCACTGGTGCAAAGGTCTCATTGTAATCAATACCATGAAATTTTGAGTATCCCTTAGCTATCAATCTTGCCTTATATTTCAAATGTGAACCATCAACAACAAATTTAGTTTTATAAACCCACGTACACTTTACTAGCTTTCTCCCTTGGGGGAGATCAACTAGTTCCCATGTGTTGTTCTTCTGGAGCGAGCTGAATTCTTCCTTCATGGCTGTTTGCCATATTGGATCATCTGATTTATCTTCATATGTCTACAGATCAGATTCAACCATCAGATAACACTTCTCAGCAAAGAGTGGATCTTTCACACAAAGGGCACTCTCAAATTGAGATCTTGTCCTCCTAGTGTCACTAGGATTCCCACCTAGTTCCCTAGCTGCATGAATGGTCCTTGCTTCCCATTTTGGTATTTTAGGACTGTTAGGATCTGAAATTATATCATCATTATCAGAAATATCAGAATCAACAAACTCATTAGTCTCTTCACTTACAATCTGTGGTTGTGGTGATGAAGAAGACTTTGCAACTTCAACTGATGCTAAAGGCTTTTCTTCAAATCGAACACTTATTTCAATGAAAGTTTTGTTAGTGATCAAGTTGATTAGATTGTACCCTTTTTAATCTTCATAATACCCAACAAATAGGAACTCTTGGATTTGGGGTTGCAAATCCTTCCTCTTTTCAGTTGGAATTCTAGCCCAAGCCTTTGAGCCAAAAAATCGTTAAATGGGTCACATCTGGCTTGTGCCCACTCCAAGATCCAAAAGGAGTGATTCCATCAAGTTTATTATGTGGCACCCTGTTATAGATACAGGAACTACAGTTTATAGCTTCATCACAAAACTTTGGTGGCAAATTTTTAGCCTCCATCATGAAAGTTGCCATCTCCTTGAGTGATCTGTTCTTTCTCTAAGCAACACCATTTTGCTGTGTTGTGTAAGGAATATAATGCTGCATCTAGATACCTACATATCAAAAATAATGGATGAAATCAGACTTGAAATATTCTCCTCCATTATCAAATCTGAGGATCTTGAGTTTCCTCCTTGACTGGTTCTCAACCAAGCCTTGAAAGACCTTGAAGAGGTCAAAAACTTCAGACTTTTGCTTTAGGAAGTAGACCCAACAATACCTGTAAAAAATAATCTATGAAGGTGAGTGCATATTTGGATTGACTCATGGACATATAAGGGAATGGACCAGCAATGTCACTCTAGATTAAATCAAGGGGTGCAGAGGTTCTCTCATGACTAGCTCTCTCATATTTGTGCTCTGGGTGTTTTCCTAGAATGCAACCTTGGCAAAATCCATTAGAAAACTTGATCTTCGGTAACCCTATGACCATATCTTTGTCACTCAAATCAGAAAGATAATTATAGTTAATATGACCAAACCTCTCATGCCAAAGATTGTTTGCTTCATTATCATGAGTGAGAAGATAAGAGGGGTTTGAGTAGGGTATAAAATGGGAAAACTTGTATACATTCAAAGTGTGATCCACAACACCTTTTTCTATGACTTTACCATTCGAAATCTCTGATATTTCAACTTCATTGGGGGAGAAGGTGACTTTATTTGGAGACCCAGTGTGAGTCATCTGATAAACTCACAAGAGATTAGAGGCAATACCTAGAACATACAACACATCTTTGAAGAACCCATGGTCAAGATCAATCCTTCCCTTCCCCATACTGTCAGTAAGAGAGTCATCTCCCAAGACAATTCTTGGACCTTTCAAACTGTCAATAGAGGAGAAAGTCTCCCTTGTTGAAACCATATGCATGGAAGCTCCAGAATTAATGATGAAGCTAGGTGAGATTGAGGTGATAGCAACCAAGGCATGTACTCTGTCCTTGTCTTCTAAATTTTATCCTCCTTCTTTCTTTCTTGCACAATTAGGAAGGGATATGTTGTTATTCTTTAGGAGTTGTTTCAACATGTCGATTTTCTTCTTCATACAAGAGATCTCATGATGATAGCCATTACTGCAGTATGTGCACTTGCTTGTTTCTCCTTTGTTCTTCTTCTTCTGGAAGTTATTCTTGGAGCTTAAGGGCTCCTCTTGAGACTTTGACTTGTCTCTCTTTTGCTCAGGTGGCTTTTTGGATTTTTTCTTGCCCTTTGAATCCACCCTTAAATATCTAGCAACCAAATCTTGGTCTTTGGAAGGTTTGATCGTGCCCATCATTACCAATTTATCTTTCTCCTGGGTGAGGGATTCCATGAACTCAATAAGCTTAGGAATCTTCCAGGATCGTGCTGTCAACTTGGTGGCATGGAAGGTCAAAACAAACATTGATTAGTCAGGACCAATCTTTGAGAGTATGGTCAAGACTAGTTGCTCATCCTTCTTTTTGATTCCACATTGTTTTAGTTGCAAAACAAGGGCCTTAAACTTGGACAAGTAGAGTTGCAATGATTCGAAGCTACTGGGACTCAAGGATATCAATTCATTCTCGAGTTGATGTCCTCTCATCTCATATGTCTTTTCAAAAATCTCTTCAAGCTTCTCTCAAACCTCATTAGGTGATGTAAATGCATCAAGATGAAAGAGGAGGTCTCTTGAAATGCTCAAGCACGAAAGACCATAGGCCTCATCCCTCCTGTTGTGCACTTTAATTTTCTTTGTAGCTACATTGGATCTGCCTCAGTTTCCATGGTAACCCTGTAGAGACCTTTCTCTCTCAACAATATCTCCATCTTAGCTTTCCATTCGAAGAAATTTAATGGAGTCAAGATGATCCTTTGAGATTGGTTCATATCTCAGCAACTGTGCCCTTCAGTCATCAGAATGCGCCCCCAGTCAATGATGTCGAACCCGCAATAGAAATATGGAAGGAGATAAATCGATCTACAAAGGCTTTGTTACCATGTGGAAATTGAACCCAAGCAGTTTAACAATTACACTCACAAAATTGCGAATCAAACATGCAAAATTCACACAAAAGGAGACTGAAATTGGAGCATAACACAATCCTATATTGAATAAGTGTACATCAGGAAACCTCATCAAGTAATAGGCTATCCAAATATATAATTACATCAGATATTCAAAATCATAAGGATGCTATTCAAATTGGTGAAAAAGCAAGCTTACAAAAACTTGTCAAATCCCCCATGGGTGCATAAAACACTTTCCAAATATAAGAAGATGCTCATTTGGATGAATCAAATACGCCAGATGATAAGTGATGGCAAGATATCAAATCCATGCTTTTGGTTGGATAAAAATAAGGAGGATGGTGAAGGCAAAAAACAAGGCAGTTAATCCTAGAGTAACTTTTCCCTTTTGCCTTAAAACTGCTGGAAAGCAAGGCAACTTTCAGAAAAAGAAGAAATATGCTTTTAATGTTATGGAATAAAAAAAAAGTTGCTAAAAATGTTTCCAGGATGATTCCAAAGTGCTCCATGACCTAGTTTTAGCATGTGTTTGCTTCTAGGTGCAAGTGGAAGCCAACTAGCATAGTGAGGAATCTAGGAATCTAGGAATAAGACAAAAATGATTAATTAATGTCAAATATGGGTAACTATGGGTTGATTATTATAACACATGATCGTAAGAGTATTTGAAAGAGTGTCTATGTAGCTTTGTTTATCTCCTTTTTCAGACTATGTAGACTATCATAAGAAGAGGACCACCCTAGCACCTTCCAACTAGGATCGTTTCCCTTTGTATCCTTTTATGCTTTCTCGGACATTGGGACCAAAATTTATGAAAAGTCTCATTAGGGGTTGTCTTTAAGCTCTTTTCTAGTCCTCTCATAAAGAAAATATTGTCTAGCAAACTTGGTTTTGTTGATGCTCATAAAATTATTTGAACGACCGTCCAGTCAGTATAGGTTTAACCTTTTCCGGTCTAGTTGGACTACCAACAATAAAGAAGTATTCCTTCCCCAAAGGTTGGGAGAGCTCTCCTTTTTATACTTTTACCCTTTTTTTGAGCTTAGGATACTATCAAAAAAAGAGAGACCACGCTGGATTCTTCTTCCTGATTTCAAACTCTCTAAAAATGAAAACACCGTCGAGCATTTACTTTCTCAGGATCGCTACAAATCCACGAGATCATGTCATAACGATGTCTTTAGGCACCACCACATATGATATCACAGTATGACAGATTCTCCCCATTGGGTTTCCTTTGTTTAGAGTATTTTTTGATGAGTCTTCCTTAGATCCCCTGGATATCACTAGTCCAGTTACTTCCCTCAATATTTCCCATTTGCAGTTATTTTCCTATTATTACAGCTATGATCCCTCTCCCACAAGTTAGTTTCATTTGCTACCAGGTCAGCCCTGCCATCATACTCTAAACAAAGGAATTTTAAGTCCCCCATACTCCCCTGCCCCTGTTCCCCCATTCAGTATGTCAGTCCCCATATTAATTCCACATATTTGGTTATCCCCCTCGTGCTTCTATTCAAGGACACATCATTGCCTTGATTAGTTGCAGGTCTCCCTTTGTCGACGTCAGAACATACATTCTAAAGGATAGACCCAGAGGTCCCTGTATCCTGGTTTCATCCACCTCATTGATGAGTTCCTTGGACTACTTGAGAGGAGTCATCAATATCTCTTGGGATGGTTGTGTCTCGTGTGCTCGACTCTAGCTACATCACCACATCGTTGATATTTGTATAGGGTATTGGTCCATTCATTATTTGTTCAAAGACCCTGGTTTTCACCTAAATCTAGCACATTGGTGAGTCTAATATGGGACCCACATAATTTATTGTCCCTTGTGATTTTCGGGTTGCATTGGCGACAGTGTTCGGAATCCCTAGTGTTGTGCTTCCATGTATCTCCAGTACTTGATGCTGCATATTGTACCACAAATATTCTGACTCTCAGTCATTGAGTCCCTTCAGTTATGTACACCTCCAAATCGAACAGAGAATTAGTTGTGATATTGCATTCCATGAGAATTCCATTGTTCCTATGTATCAGTTCTTCATATCAGCATTGTCTTCAACCTCTCATTGAGGCCACCATTATGTATCATCATTTGTATATGTATTGATCGAATCCCATGTTTTTGAGCCTTGATCCCATTATGTATTCTTTTAACATTGTTATGAGCATGGGTATGTCTGCCTCGTCCATATACATGTCACACATTATCTGTATCTCATCCATTTTTGGGAACCATTAATAACCAAAAGCCACCGTAGTTTGAATGAGGAAGCTCCACTTCTCTGTGGGTCTCTTCAGTCTCTCCTCTGTTGTCACATTTATTCCCATGATCCTATGATGTCCATTGGCCATACAATGATCTCCTTCCCTCACACATTAGGGGGCAACATGTTAACACAAAAAAGTGTTCACCTAGCTCTACATGGTCTAAACCATATACATACATCATATTCCTACCATATTTCCCTTAATTTTGACCTTCACAATTATATTTCCACAAAAATGGTCTAAAACACAATTATTATTTCCCATAAATGAAGGGATAGTGGACATTTATTATGGTTTACCTTCACTCTCTCCCCCAAAAGGGTCAAAAACCCTAAAAAGGGTTCAAAAACCCTAAAAAAGAGAAAAGGTCAGAAAACCACAGGAAAATACCATGGGTTACCACATTGGGTTGAAAAACCCTAGATCATACTATAAATACATTGTGAAGGGCTCCAAAATAGTTACACATTGATACTTTTTGGCCATTCCATACACACATACTCCCTTGCCACCATTTCCTTTTCCCTACCATTCCCACGGTGTACGTTGAGACATTCTCCATACCCATCTTGGATCCTCCCTCTTTTGACACATGTCCGTGGAGACCATTGGAGAACTAGCCCGTGGAGAGATGAACCACTTTCAAGGACAACCATGGTGGCCCATTCTATAGAAAGGAGGTATACTTTGTTTATTTACACTAGTTTTTTTTAGCTGTTATATATTGAAAATAAAAAATATTTGTTTTATGTTATTAGTCTAACCTGTTGTTTTGTTTTTTTTAATGAACTCTTCCCTACGATCACATTGATCTAAGGTTGGTGCTTTATCACGTAGCTGGGGAGAAATCCCCACTACACCCGTGTTGGTCATGTTAGTTTGGGAGGATTACCCAGATGCGATTTAATGATAAAGATTGATTTAGGCCCGTGAAAGTGCATGAAGATTAATTTATTAGTGTGACCCTGAAAGAAAAACAATTGTGCGACGTGTCATCTTCCCATGTGTTCAAGCTCACAAAAGTGGGTTCTAGAAATCACTTTCCCAGGACCCTAAAACAATGTTTGGTCTAACACAATGTGATGTGATGTGCAAGTATGTGACACAGGGTTGTGTTAGGAAGGATAGGACCTTCGTCAATCATGTTCATCCTGGAAGATTGTGTAGATCATATCAATGACTAAAAGTGTCTCAAGGCCATGTATATGCACTGGTATGAGCCTAAGACGAAAACCACCTTGCTACATGCCACCCTTGCATGCACTCATGATCATAAAAGCAGTTTGGAGAAACCACTTCCCATGGAGCCTGGAACCGCTTATGAATGATAAGTAGTAAGGTGTGGTGGGTGGCATCCAAAGGGTGTGAACTAAGGAAAAGTAGAAGTTTCCATGGCTGAATTTTAGGTTCCCAGAGATTGAAAAACACAGTTGATATTATGCGTCATATTGCACAAAAAGGAATGATTTACGAAAATAAAATGAGGCCAAGCCCCCTTGACCCCCATTTTTTTTAAATCAACAAAGTTAGATCTCAAGTTCAACCGTGGGTATTGGAACACTATAAAATGAGGCAGATTGTGCATAATTAGATTCAAAATGTGGTGATTTAGTTATTTATGTAATTTGACATAAATTAATAATATGGTTTTCCCATAATGCATGAAAATAATCATATACTTTTATGAGAATATAATGCAGTTAACAAATGTGCTTACGAACACTTTTGCAGATTCAAAATCTTAACAAAGACAATTAAAGTTAACCATTTAGTCTAGTACAGTAGGAAATATTTGGTCTTGTCCAGGATGAGAAGTTAGTAATCATGAATGATGCACAAGAACCCAATGAGAAAGATGAAATGGGAGAGAATAGACAGGTTGAGAATGAAAAAACACAATCCAATGGTAGAAGAAACCAAATAACTGCCTTAGACATTGCAGAAACCATGAGGAGCATAAAGGTGGAACTGTAGAGTTGTCGAGAGGAAAATGGAAGGCTGCCTAAAGCTCAAGAAGAGAAGAATAAGTTCTTTGCATCCATGCTCCAAATTTTGACATACATTGAAAGGAATATTAACCATGGGAGAAATTCAAAACATCAAGGAAATAGTGAGAGTAGCTCAAGGAGACATTCCCACAAGAGGTCCCATAGTTCAAAAAGGATTTGTAGATATAGGGCTTATACATCATAAATATCTTCTAGCGATTCATATAACTCTAAGGAATATGGTTCAAGCTCTTCATCTCATAGAAATAAGAGGAATAGGTCTTCCAAGAACAACTCTCACAAAGAATTTAAGAAGGCCAAACCTCCTACTTTTGATGGCGACGTCAAATCTGGTAAAGACATTGAATCTTGGCTTCTTCAGATGATGAAGTATTTCGAAGTCCAAGACTATTCCAAAAATATGAAGGCAAGAGTGGTCGTATCAATATGAATGGAAGAGAATCAATATGGTGGGATCACCTTAGATTGGTGAAGAGGATTAATGAAAGACAAATTGTGTGGAAGCAATTCGATAAATATTTCAAGAAAAAGTATTTCTCTGATAGGTACTATGATGGAAAATAAAAGAGTTCAATGAGATAAAATTGGGACAAATGACTATGGAAGAATATGCAAACAAGTTTTTGGAGCTGCTAAAGTATGTTAAGTATATCAGGGATGATAAGGTCAAAATTCAACATTTTCTAAGTGGAATTCCCTAGTCATAACAAGATAGAATTGAGTTTGATGAACCTTGAGCTCTAGATGGGGCCATAAGAAAGGCTAAGTATTGTTATGATCATAACAAAATCAAACCGGAACTCCATAAGGAATGGAAGGACAAGAAAAATGATAAGTTTGACCAAAGGAAGAACAGGTTCAAGCCTTCTCAATTCATAGATCAACCAAGCCATCCACCATGGGGTGTGACTACACTAGCTAGAATGATGGGAGACAAGCCAAAAGAGCAAAGAGAGCCACTTCAATGTTGGGGATGTGGAGAGGACCATATGCTTAGAAAATTTCCACATCGGAATGGGAGTACAAAGCAAGTTTACAACAGCCAAGGATCTAAGACTGTGGGTCAAGTGGCAAGGATCATCCATAGAATCTTTGCAGCACTAGAGGACCGCTAAGCAAACCATCAATCAATTGTTGTTGAGGTTGAAGGTAATATTGCTAAGAAATAAATTTCTATTTTGATTGAACCTGGATCTACTCACGGTTACATTACTCCTAAAATTGTCGATATTTGTGCTTTTAAGAAACCAAAACATAGTAAATCATGGTTAGTCCTACTAGCCACGGGAACCAAAAGAAAGATTAGTGAAATGGTGGAGAAATATCCACTTGAAATGGGTGGAATCTCCACTTTTGTAAATTTGAATATTTTTCCACTTGGTTCCTATGATATTCTCATTGGAATGGATTGGTTAGAAGTTCATAGAGTTAAATTTGTTCATTACAACAAAAATTTTGAATGCATTGATGAAGAAGTAATCCCAAGTGTTGTAAAGGGGATTCTAAAGGTAGTTTCTATTAGGCATATTCCAGCCATGTAGTCAAAAAAGTTTTATATGAAAGGTTTCAAATTGTAAGCGAGGCATGTTTTGGAGAAAACAAAAAATGAAATTCCTGAGTTGGAGGATCATTATGTGCTACAAGAATTCAATGATGTGTCTCTCGATGAAGTTCCAGGGCTTCCTCCAAAGAGGAACATTGATTTTAGCATCGATATTGTAGTAGGAGAGACACCATTTTCCAAAACACCTTACAGGATGAGTACACTAGAATTGTTAGAGCTAAAAATGCAATTGCAAGAATTGCTAGAAAATAAGTACATTCGTCCAAAAGTGTCTCCGTGGGTAGCACTCGGTCTATTTGTGAAGAAGAAAGATGGAACACTAAGGTTTTGCATTGATTATAGACAGTGTAACAAAGATACTGTGAAGAACAAATATCCATTTCCTCGAATTGATGACCTTTTTTATCAAATGACAGGGGTGAAGGTATTTTCAAAAATTGACTTGAGGTTTGGTTATCACCAAGTAAGATTTAAAGAAGAAGATGTTCACAAGACGACCTTTATGAAAAGGTATGGGCTCTATGAATTTGTGGTGGTGTCATTTGGTCTCATCAATGCACCAGTAACATTCATGTGTCTCATGAATAGGATTTTCAACAGGTATTTGGACAAGTTTGTTCTTATTTTCCTAGATGACATTCTTATCTCTTCTAAGAATGAAGAAGAGCATGAAGGAAATTTGAGGATGGCTTTGCGAATGCTAAGGGAGCATAAGTTGTATGCAAAGCTTAGCAAATGCGAATTTTATAAAATAAAATTCATTATTTGGGTCACATTATTTCAGAGGAAGGAATCTTGGTTGACTCCGAGAAGATTGAAGCCATCATGAATTGGCCAACTTGAAGGAATGTGATAGATGTGAGATCTTTTACAGGCCTTGTTGGTTACTAGAAAATTTCATTGAAGGATTCTCCATGGTTGCACATCCAATCAATTCTTTGCAAAAAAAGGGAATAAAGTTTGAGTGGACACTAAAATTTGAAGAAAGCTTTCAGTTGTTAAAGAAGCTTCTCACAAGTGCTCTAATTTTAAAAATTGCAAACTCATAAAAATATTTTGTGGTGTGTACAAATGCATGCAATCAAGGACTTGGATGAGTTCTTATGCAAGACAACCATGTGGTATGTTATGAGATAAGCAAGTTGAAAGAGCATGAGAAAAACTATGCTACCCATGACTTAGAGCTTGCAACCATAGTGCACACTTTAAAATTGTGGAGGCACTATTTAATGGGCAGAAAATTCAAGCTAAGGACATACCACTGTAATCTGAAATATTTGTTTCAGTAGGCAACATTAAATGCTAGGAAAGCTAGGTGGCTGGAAATTTTGTGTGAATTTAATTTTGAGACCAAAGACATAAAAGGTAAGGAAAATAAAGTAGTTGATGCACTTAGCAGAAAAGTAAATTCAATATGGCAGCCATTAGTACCTGCCACTCAGATTTGAGAGAGTTGATTGCTAATTGTATTGCCGAAGATGAACTGTATGTCCAAGTAAAAGACATATTACAACAACAAAATTTAGGGAAAAAGGTATGAAGGTTACCATTTGGAGGGTGACAAAATTATTTTTTATAAAAACATAACTTATATTCCAAATGTGGTATATTTGAGAAGAATTGTTATGGATGAAATCTATAAAACACCATATTTAGATCACCCAAGATACTAGAAAAAAATTGCTACGGCGAAGAAGCAATATTTTTTGCAAGGAGTGAAAAATGACATTGTACATTTCTAAGTGTATGAAATGTCAGCAAGTGAAGGTTGAACATCAACACCTAGTAGGTTTGGTGCAACCTTTGCCAGTTCCAAAATGGAAATGGGAAGTGATTTCCATGGATTTTATTATAGGTTTTCCAATGACAGTTAGGAAACATGATTCATGGGAAGTGTTTTCCATGGATTTAATTACAGGTTTTCCAAGGAATATTAGGAAACATGATTCCATTATGGTTGTGGTGGATAAATTATCAAAGGAAATACATTTTATACCAGTTAAATCCACATATAAATCATATGGCATTGCACATATTTTGATGAAGGAAAATTTCAGATTGCACGGATTTCCTAAGGCAATAATTTCAGACCGGGATACTAAGTTCACTTCAAATTTTTGAAAAATCCTTTTTGCATATTTGGGTACACAGTTGAACTTTAGTACTACCTAACATCCAAAAATGGACGAGAAAATTGAAAGAGTAAATCAAGTGCTTGAAGACATGCTTCACATGTATGAGATGAAAAAACCATCCAAGTGGGAAGAGTATCCACATTTGTATAATTTGCATATAACAATGGGCATCAATCATCATTGGGCATGAGTACATTTGAGGCTTTGCATGGCAGAAAATGCAGGACATTAGTTACTTGGGATAATCCTATGAACATAATTGTACTTGGGTCAGAATTGCTTAAGGAAATGGAACGAGAGGTTGCAAAGATTAGGCAGAATTTAAAGGCAACCAAGATAGACATAAAAGCTATGTGGATAAGAATAGAGTTCATAGAGAGTTTCATGATGGGGATCATGTTTACCATTGAGTGAGGACAAGGAAGAGTTCCTTGAAGCTTGGAATTTTTTCCACGTTATCACCAATAAATTATGGGCCATTTGAAGTGCTTGAGAGAATAGGTCCAGTTGCATATAGAATTGCATTTCCTGCAACACTAGAGCTCACATTGTTTTTCATGTTTATTTGTTTAAGAAATACGTACATGATCCTAACCATGTGATTGTTTGGGATGTGATCCAGGTGGAACCCGAGGGAGAGTTCCAAACCAAGCCACTATGCATTCTAGACATGAAGGTGACAATTGCTCTGGAACCAACCCATCGGATAGGTAAATGTGAAATGGAAGCACTTTGGTCCCAATGAGGCTATGCGGGAGTTGGAGGATGCCATGAAAGAGGCATACCCATTTTTTTTCTAAATTGTAACCAAACAATGAAGACTATGTTATGCCAAGGGGGAGGGGATTGTAATACCCCTAGTTTTGACTTAGAATGTATTTGAAAAAACTTATGTAAATGAAGTAAAAATGCCAGTATGTATTTCCTAGTGCAGAGCTAAAGGCCAAGTCCCGACTAATGAATGGCTACGCATGTATGATGTAAATAATTTATTTGGACTTTATGTTTTGGATTATCATGCTAATTCTAAATGTATGTAAATATTATGTGCATAAATAATATAATGGTCCAAGAATGGTTGTGTAAAGAGCACCAAAGGGGTTATCATTCCACCAAAGGGGAAGTGGAAAGGGGCCCATGGGAGAAAAAATACTTACTTCCAAGTGTAAACTTTATAACTCACCCAAATTATGGCATGTGCCTTGAATAGGCCAGTTATGTCCTTTTTTGACTATTTTTCAATCATTGACTGCATGTGTGGGGTTGGTGGGAAAAGTCACCTCATGCAGTTATTGCAGCATGGGACTGACTGCACGTTTGTGACTATTCTGTCAGTTGATAGAAGTCAGTCAGCATCTTCCAGGAGTCATTTCTTCTACTTTCAGAAGTTATGTCAGTTGTCTTGTCACCATTTTCTCATGCATCTTGGAGTCAATCCTAATTCTCTCACACTCTTATTAAAATTGAGCTCACAGGAATCTATGAACCAAGGAAAAACTCACAAGAAGATTACACAAGAAATTTTACTCAAAATATAATATGAAACAGTGCAATAATGATTTGCAGTTGTAAATGATTTCATTAATCAAAAGTAAAAATGGATAATTAATACAATGTAATACACTGGTATTAATAACCAGTCAATTTGAATACATGAGAGAGGAATTAGAATTGATTGAATCAACCTAAATGAATGGTAACTGGACATTTATAAATCAATATCGGAGCCTAACTAGTTAGCTCCAGTTGTCTAAATTAGTGCCTCAATCAGTTAGAATCAGTTAACTAGTCTAACTGAATGTGGTAGGTGAGGAAAGGTGCCTTCCCACACACAGTTAATCAATGATTGGTGCTAACTGAATATAACTGGATGTAACTGACTCCCAACTAGGCTTGATTAGTCATCAACTAAACTCAACTGAAGGAGGTTGGTTCCGACACTCCCAGTGGCTCCTAAAATGTATGGATTGGTCTAGGAGGCACCTAAAATGATGAATGCAAGTGCATTCAGTGGAAATTAGCCTCAAATAGTGTTCCCCACACTCTAGTAACTGGTACATGTGGCCCAATTAGGCCATGTGAACCCAATGGGGCTAGTGACTAAATAAAGACTGAAAAGACTCCTAATTTAGACATAATTAACCAAATTGGACAAGGGAGGATTATAATCCTAACACCCCCCCTGAATGCTAACTTGGACAATTTGTGGGCCCTGGTAACTAAGACCATAGGTCAGCCATTACAACTAAAGCAAAAAACAATTGCTTAATACAAACAAGGAAACGGGGAAAAACCACATGGGAAAAAAGGACCCCCTCAAACTAAGCAGGTAGAATCAGGATTCAAGTTAAAAAAACTTGAGAAAATGTTGCAGCAACCTTCATCTCTGTGGTGTAGAAAAGCAACATGCATCATGTTCTATGCACAGGTATCCTAGTGCCAGGCATGTAGAATTCTCCATCTTCTCCCAAAATGATGATGGAAGGAAGGAGGAATGTGATCTTTGCCTCTTTTTGGATGAAGAGGTGTATGATCCACTCTGTTCTTTTGAGAGCAATGAAGCTGATCAGGCCTTGCTATGTAGCATCTCATAGGGAGTTTGTTGCATCTATTTGAAGGAGGTGAGATTAGATGACATAACACAAGGTTCTCTTTCTGAAACTGATCTCTTGTCCTCTGTGTGTTAGATGGATTTCCAGTTATCTTCCTGGGTGCCCCAATAACCTTTTGTGCCCATTTGGGAATAGGATTTGGATTAGGGACTGGATTTGGATCTGAATCACCTTGGATCTCAAAGTCATAAACTGATACAACTGATTCTGCTTCTGATTATGAAATACTAGTGGAAACCGCAAAAGGATTAGATAGAATGTTTTTACCTCCCCTTTCAAGTGGTAGCTAAGAGTGCACTGGATATGAAAATGACAAGGAAGTGTGAGAATTCATATGCCTTGGAGGCATGATTTGCATCACCCTTTGCTATGATGTTCCCAATAGAGATATCTGTTATCTCCACTGAGTCAGGACCAAATATCACTCACTTTGGAGGGCCAGTGTGAGTCATCTGGTATACAGATAACATATTTGCAGCTAAGGAGGGAACATGAAGTACATCTTTGAACTTTCCATGTTCAAACTTGATAGAAACCTTCCCATTGGCTCAAATTTGAATGTCATCACCCATGTGAATGCTATGGCCATCAGTATACTGTAAAGAAGAGAACGATTCTCTAGATGCAACCATATGATTGGAAGCTCCTGAATAAATGAGGAAGGCATGTGTTCTTGAACAACTAGCCTTCGGTGCATGGCATCTCTCATCATGTTCTTTAGTTTCTTCTCTATGGTCAGCCTTCCTTGCGTTAGCAGGTATAGTGATGTTATTTTCCTCTAGAAGAATATCCATTTGATCTATTGTTCTTCTCATATAGAAGCTTTCTGGATGAATTCCCCTTCCACAGTAGGAACAAAGGATCTTTCCTTTATCACTCTTCTTGCTTCTCCTCGAACCTCAAAGCTCATATGACTTATCTTTCTCCATAGGAGGCTCATTATTTTTTTCCCCTTACCATTCATAACTTTGGGTCCTCCAACAACCAATGCTTGATCTTTAGAAGATATGATGATCCCCATTTGGACCAACTTGCCATGCTCTTTAGTGAGAGACTCAATGAAGACATTGAGAGTTAGCATCTTCCAATTTGGTGTTGTGATATTCACGGTATGAAAGGTTGATACAAATACTCAGTAATATGCACCAAGTTTTGAGAGGATGGCAAGGATGAGTTGATCATCCTCCTTCTCAACTTTACACAGCTTCAACTGGAGTACCAGGTGCTTGAATTTGGTGAAGAAATCATTCATAGTTTCGAAGTTGCCTAGGTGAAGAGAAATCATCTCATTCTCTAGCTGATAGACGCTTAGGTCATCTTGCTTATCAAATAGGGAATCAAGTTGATTGAAAATTTCCTCAGGAGTCTTCAATCCAGTGATGTGGAAGAGAATATCCTTAGAAATCAAAAGGCACAAAAATCCAAAAGCTTCATCAATCTTATTCCAGTATTTTTCTTTGTCAACATAATGAATCAGCTCTAACTCCATCTCCATTATGACTCGATAGAGTCCTTTGGAGAGAAGCTGAATCTCAATGTCCTCCTTCCACTGATGGTAGTTGAAAGGAGTGAGAAGATTCAAAGAAGGGGCCATTGTGCTGATGTAGCGAATGTAGTGAAGGAGACTGAAAAACCTGTAAATCACACAAACAAATAGTCAAAGTATGGTTGACAGCCTGCACTTTTGGAATTTTATTCACACCCTTCTTAGTCAATCGAGATAGCTTGATCAACAATTCCTTTGCTTAGGATTTATGTGGTAAATTATTTGATTCTGGTGCAGTGCTGGAGGGAGAAATTTTGCTCAAACTTTTTGATCTAGTAAGAAATCTGTAGAAGGAGAAGTGCCTTGTCCCGTCGAGGCTCTGATACCATATTAAAATTGAGCTCACAAGAATCTATGAACCAAGGAAAAACTCACATGAAGATTACAAAAGCAATTTTACTCAAATTATGATATGAAACACCGCAATAATGATTTACAACTATAAATGCTTTCATTAATCAAAAGTAAAAATGGATAATTAATACAATGTAATACACTGGGATTAATAACCATTCAATTCAAAAACATGAGAGAGGAATTAGAATTGATTGACTCAACCTAACTGAATGGATAACTGGACATGTCCAAATCACTATCGAAGCCTAACTAGTTAGCTCCAGTTGTCTAAATCAGTGCCTCAGTCAGTTAGAATCGGTTAACTAGTCTAATTGAATGTGATAGGTGAGGAAAGGCTCCTTCCCACATGCAGTTAATCAATGAATAGTGCTAACTGAATATAACTAGATGTAAATGAATGTAACTGACTGCTAACTAGGCTTGACTAGTCACCAACTGAACTCAATTGAAGGAGGTTGGTTCCAACACTCCCAATGGCTCCTAAAATGTAGGGATTGGTCAAAGAGGCGCCTAAACTGATGCATGCAAGTGCAGTCAGTGGAAGTTAGCCTCAACTAGTGTTCCCCACACTCTAGTAACTGGTACATGTGGCCCAATTAGGCCATGTGGACCCAATGGTGCTAGTGACTAAATAAAGACTTAAAAGACTCCTAATTTAGACATAATTGACCAAATTGGACAATGGAGGATTATAATTCTAACAACTCTTACATAGATCTAACTAACAAGAGCTCTATATTGTTATTCGTGACTGTGTATACACCAGAAATTCAAGTTTAGAGAGAGAGCTACAGATTTAGATGGGATCGATGGTTGTAGGTGAGCAAAGAGGCTGGGTGAGTTAGGGACCCTTTCCCATTGATTTTTGTTGCTCATAGATAGACCTTTCTTATTCCCATAAAGATATTTCTTCAACTTGCAAACACGGGGCTTCTTCTCATGTATAACAAAACCCTCAAGTTTCTCTATATATACTTCTTCCTCAATTATACCATTGAGGAAAGTAGTCTTGACATCCATTTGAAGTAATTTCCAACTATTAATCTCCATATGAGATCCTTTGGACTTGTGGGTCTTGTGTCCACATATGATTGAATGTACTAGATCCATGTATATCTGTTGTTGAATAGTCATCTATTGTTATTCAAGCATCACATCTATTTTAGTTGCTCCCTTTTTCCTGGAAGCCATCCTACTACCGAATCTAGAGCCTAAGTTGAGATCCATGCTCCTATAAGCTTCCCTCTTCATAGCATCTTTCTCTCTCTTAAACATTGAACATAAACAAGATCTACATATCCATCACTTTTCCTTCAGAACAAGTATCATCCTCCTCCTCTTGTAGTTCATAACATATGGTATTTCTCTACAAGTCAAATTTAGTCATATAGTTAGCAGCATTGCATGATCATGAAATTCAATCATATGAACATTTCAATGCAATATAAATAGTTCACATAGTAATGTACAATACACAACATAAAACTATATCATATGCTCATCATGTCGACACTATAATACACTCCCTAATTCTAGGAATACATATTTGCATACAACTACAATGAAAAATGTGTTCAAAACATTAAGATTTGATCTATAAGAGTAACTGATAATCAAGTACTCATATTTTTTTGTTTTGTGGGCTTCCTCTTGATCTCTACCTCCTTGCAGAAATCACGGGAGTCCTCTGATATTCATCTTATTTCTTGTGAGAAGCCCATTGAAGAAGATAAACCTTGTATATTAATGCATCACCAATGAGAATCACATCGTCTAGATAATGAAATAATTGGTGCACACATAGAGTGTACTAGAAGTACCCCTTTCGACGATCTTTTGTTAGATTTTCATAACATTGTTAGATTTATTGTGTTCAGAAGTCTTGTTCATAAGTCTTCTTCCATAGGATCATCATTCTTAGACTTATTGTGTTCAGAATATTCATCAACATCAGTAGAAGAGGCTTACTGCTTTCTCTTCTTTGAGGTGCATTGTTTTGCATAGTGGCCATACTTTCTGCACTTGTAGACTAGAGTGTGTTAAGGATCCTTCTTCTTCTTTCATTCTGGATCAGGAATTGATCTTGTGACTTTTGTCTTCCTACCAATGATATTCTTTCCTTTTCCTCCTCGCTTCTTGGTATGTGTGGAAAGAGCTCTATTGACATTTGTATTCTCAAATAACTTCTTCAAACATGGACTTAGCTATCTTCTTTTGAGATATTTGAGGAATCAAATGATCCTTAATCGAATATTTTAGGATCCTTCTTGTCTTGACATCATTCTTCTTCCATTGAGATTATCCTACCGCTTGTTTTGGTTCTTGTACTATTCTTCAACAAGGTTTAGAATATCATTTTCTTAAAGGACAATGAGTACCCTGTACTTCCATGAATGAAATTTTGAATCTCCATCAAGCCTATATTCAACCTTCATGCTTGTCATCTTGACTGGAGACTGAAAACTGAGATTTGAAAACTTGCTGTAAAAACCCTAGTAGGAGCTAGGTCAAAACTGAAGTTTGGAACTTTAGAAATATGATTCCACATATGAATGCACCCTCCTAGTGTGAGTAGAATGGACCTCCTTTTCTCCCGAATCTATGGACAAAATTACTCAAAAAATAAAACACTAATTTACTAGTTCTGACATAAATTAGGTCAAAAATGAAAATTCTCGAATCTGAAATTTGCCTCCACAGATAGGTTGCACCCTCCTACGGTGAGTTGGAGAATGTTAGGGTCAAACCTAATTAGTGAAAAAAAAGTATTAAAGTAGGAATCCCTAATTCTAGACTCTGATATAAATTAGGCCAAGATTGAAAATTCCCTAGCCTGGATTTTGACTCCATAGAAAGATGCGCCTTCCTAGGGCGAGTTGCACAAGTTCTATTTTGAAGTTTATCTATGGAGAGAAGGGTTGAAAATTGGATGCCCTAGTTTCCTAATTAAGGAAGCAACTGTCTCTGTCAATGGAATATATTCATAACTACTCTTACTAAATGTTAGATTTTCATAACTTTAGCAGTATAATTTAATTATTTTTTTCATCCCATAATTGTAACATTGTTTCATTTTCAATGTTACTAAAACAAGGATCACTAAAAGATAACCATGAATAAGAGACACAAATATTTCATCTTGGGAAACCCAAAAATGATGAAACCCAACAAACGTTTCTCAAAATAAATAATCAATCCAATACAAGAACAATACCAATATTGAATATTAAGCCTTAGCACAAGAATGTGCTCTTCTTCCACAAGAGCCCTAAGAGAGATAAGATAATAAGATAGCCCCAAAATTTGCTTCACTTGATATTCACTTGTCCTCCTCTAGAAGTGAGCACCACTTGAGAGAGAGATGCGTGTATTCAAAATGAAGTGTGGAAGCATTTTAATTATATTCTTGTTTTCACTAGAAGTTTCCACAATTAGGTTGGCTTGTACTTTTATTTATTCTTTATTTTATATTTTATTAATCTTCCAATCCGACTTGTCATTTTGTCTTCTAGGGTCGATTTACCCCTTTCCTTGCTTTCCACTTTCTTCAGGACTTCTGAAGAATATGTTCCGATGCTACATTAATATCAACACATTGACAATATAGGCATTGATGTAGTGTGTGAGAATCCCTCTACTAGTCAACATGGATCTAGTGGTGGAAACATGCTGAAGTTTCTAAAACCTTTACCAACTACATACGAGGAATGCAAGCATGCACCAATTTTTAATGCAGTAGTTTGATTTGCATGACACATGTGAATGAGATGTGCATGATGCATATGAATGAAAAGGAGGTGATGAATGTGCATGAAAAGTAGGTTAGGGTTTAAGAACTCTAAAATTCACAATAATCTTATAATAGAGAGCATAGGCATGTGGGGGAAAACTTCTTGATGAATTATGGAGTAGTGAGTTCATATACACAGGTTGAACGAATCTGTGCATGAGGAAGGTGAATCACTACATGAGAGGGAGGCACTTTCTTGAGTAGAGAAGGGCACATTCTAGAGCAGAGAATGGAGTAGATCTAAGATAGATTGAGTACACTTGATATAAGGCATAGAGGATCCATCTGAGGCATCAAATTCATCAGTTGGGATCTCATATATTGAGATCACAACAAGAGGAGTGACTTATTGGTGCATGATATGGGAGAATACTTACATGAAAATAGGGGCATATTATTGAGGAGAGAGGGAACAATTATTTGGGAGAAAGGGTGCATATATAAGCAAAGATATAGAACACTTGATCTCTAATAGAGGGAGGATACATTATAGGTAGAGGCTATTTCTATGAGAGTTTGTATCCAACTACACAACATTTAGTGATTCAGTTAACAGAGGGGGTACATTCTTTGAGAGGAAGATGCTTACTTCACTGGAGGGGCGAGTTCAATGATTGAGTTCATTTGTTTGAGAGAGAGGGTTATCATCGAGATGGTGATCCAGAGGAAAAGGTGCGTGAGGACCATGTCAAAGAGTGCTTTTGGAGAGAGGCACATTCAAAGAGAGGGGCACATTCTAAGATAGGGGCGCATTACCCAGTCATACAATAAATATTAGGCTTGAGCATTAGATCCTTTTTGAACATTGATAAGTTTGTGTTGGATTGATGTATTGTACCTATTGTAACTGCTTGAAGATAATAAAATCTACTCTATCTCTCACTAGTTTTCCTATGAGGGTTTTTCCAGGATCACATTAACCGAAACCTTCCGTGTCCATTTTATGTGTGTGATTGTTATTGATTAAAAGAAGTAAATAGATCTCATGTGTTTCATGTTACAAATAATTGTTTGAGCTAATAAATATTCTCTGGTATTGAGAATCGGGTTTAGCATCTTGCATGTGATTTAGAGATCCTTGTGACTGACTTGGGGTTAAGTATATCAGAGTTAAGCTCAAGAGTATAAAAATTAACATGGTATCCGAGCATATTCTCTGAGAAGAAATCAAACATTTACACGATGGTATTGTAGAGAGTGTACAATTTATCAGATATATGAGAGCATAGTCTAGATCTATAACATATCTATAATATCTATGAGAGTAGAGGTCATATCTATCATATCTATGAGAGTCAACATCATATCTGTGAGATCAAACCCTATATTTGTGAAAGAGAGGGTTATGCATCTAGCCATATGATGGGAATACGAGAAGGGTTTGTTAGGGTTTCAGAGATGAGATCACACATGCAATGGAGGGAGTTGGAAGGGTTGGGATTCTAACTTGATTCAATGGGTTCTCTAAATGTGGAAGGGGGGATGTATGTACCAATGATGAAATATTTTCCCTCAATATAAAGGGTTTACACAATGGTATTGTAGAGAGTGTACAATTTATCATATTTGAGAGAGCAGAGTCTAGATCTATGGAAGATCTATCATATTGATGAGAGTAGAGGATCTATCTGATACGTGAGAAAAGAGGCTATATATGTGAGATTAGACATTGGATATGTGAGAGTAAACCCTAAATTTATGAAAGAAAGGGTTATGCATCTATCCATATGATGGGAATACAAGAAGTGTTCCTTAGGGTTTTAGAGACGTGATCACGTATGCAATGGAGGGAGTTGGAAGGGTTGGATTCTAAATAGTTGTCAGGAGGGATCCATGCACTAGATCCAAAATATTTTCCTTCAATATCAACTCTGGATTATGAGGAATATAACATTGTGTTATAGGATGGACAAAAGATTCTATATTTAGAGGGAGCGACCTTAGATGTAGTAGTGAGGCATAACATCAGACAAGGCAAGTTGTATAGGTTGCTTGGGAAGCCTGTAGGTGGGTCCATGGAGATCTTGGATGTAGTTTTAGTGTTAAAGACAAATAGAGTGCGAGATGTAGAAGAAGGGAAATATACTTCTTCTAGTTCTACAAGAGGGGAGGACACTATAGGATATGTAGTGTATGGTTAGCCTACATCAAGAAGATCTGAGTGGTTAACATGTTCTAAGTTTGAGATATATGTAGAGAGATAATGTCCAAGTATTTAAGAGGTACCGAGAAGTCAATCCATATTTTAAAGGACGGAGGGAGCATCCTCAGTTCAGGGGAGTTAGTGAGAGGCTAATTATTCCAATTACGGAAAGAGGGTCAACTAGTATGATTTGACTTTGAGAGAGGCTCAAGAGCAAGACGAGACATCTCAGAGAAAGAGAGTCAGGAATAGGGTGGTCAATCAGTTCATGGAAAACTTCAAAAGGAGTTTGGAGTAGAGTTATAGAAGTATTCTAGAGCATAAAGCATTATAAGTGACAGAGAGGGAGTGTGAGGATTTCCTAGAGAGGACATAGATGGATGAGGCTCACGATTATCATATTAGAGTGCAACAGATGCAACTAGTTTAGAGGGAGAAATTCTAGCAGCAGAGGACTTGATGGATCTAGGTGCCAAAAGGAATTCCATATTTAAGAGATAGTGTTGAGCTTTGTATCTCAGGATTCCCTTCATGAGGTTATGCCTAACATGAAGCAACATTTACAATATAGGCATTGATTTAGTGTGAGAGAAACACTCTACTAGTCAGTGTTGACATTGATTTTTTTATGCTTTAAAGGTTCAAAATCAAGGGTGAAGAGGTATATAATAAGGTTGAAAGAAGAATTTTTTTCCTCATAAGACAAAGGACATATGAACTCATCTCATGAATAAGAGCAGAAGTGAAAATGCACTAATGGATGAAGTGTTCAGAAGATGGACGTGGCATGGGACCCAATTATGAAGTTGAGAGCACAGAAAAGGAAATGGAAGGTGGAGATAAGGTCGGGAAAGATCAGTGGTTGTAAAGCGATCTGGGGCATGAAGTTGCATTGAGGATAATAAGGTGGAGTGGTAGAAAATTGTAAACCACTTTCCACATGGAGCGTTTTGGTGAAGTCTGTCGAGGAAAGTGGTGAGGAATAAACCACCAACAAAGGTTCATGAATCTGGGTTTATATGTAGTAAAAATGACCATTGGAAAATAAGAAAAGGTTATTTTTTCTTTATGTTGTGGAAAAGGTGAGACGATGACAATGCACAAATATTCATTTCCGATCATGATTCGAAGGTCA
Organism: Pseudotsuga menziesii; assembly: GCA_001517045.1. NCBI lineage: Eukaryota > Viridiplantae > Streptophyta > Pinopsida > Pinales > Pinaceae > Pseudotsuga > Pseudotsuga menziesii. The sequence goes on along the minus strand of LPNX010905846.1, from coordinate 173,930 downwards.
ATTATTGGTCATTCTCTACTCACAAGGTAGCTATGAAACCTTGATTATTGTTGGGTTTGTTGTTATGAAGAAGGGTTAGAGTTCCGTTTGCTTTGTAAACTTCTGGATAGTAAGGAAGAGGTCATAGTCGAAAGGGAAGGTAATGTTTTCGACCCATTTTTTCTGTATGCAGTATCTCTCAGTCTAGGGAACTATTATGGGAGTTTAAAACACAAGGGAGAGATATTTTAAATGTTGTTGGTTCTTTCTTGTATCATTTTCCCATTTGAACATACCTTAAATTTCCCTCAATTTGTCAAATGGTGCGTTGATAATCACTCTCCGACTGAAAGGGTAATTATGAAGAGTAATACTACCAGAATTATCTGTTAGATTAATGCAAGATTTGTTCGTGAAGTCTTGAGTATACCTAAGAATTTTCCTGAAAACCCTGAAGTTTTTAGTGAGGAAGCTCTAGTTCGATTGTATAGAGGGTGTAAATTTGAAGATATAAATGTCTTCTTTTCATAGGTTTTGAAAACCTGTCAATCAATGGAGAAACTTTCTTTACCTCTGAATGTCAGCCATTTCCAAGAAGAAGTTCAACTAGTCTTGTCTATATTGAGTCAAATATTGGGTTATGATAATGATAAGTCTATAACTGAAGTTATGTTAGGTTTATTGTTAATAATAATTTCACCTGAGCCAGAGTCAAACCAAATTTATTGTATTGGTATATATGAGTTCTTATCCAGTGTAATTCACTCTTAGTTTGATCCACTCAGCAATTGGCATGTTGTCAAACTTTGACAAAGTCTAGCACTTCGACAGGTTTAGTATCATCTTCGACAAGTCTGAACCTAGAAAAAAGCAAATTAGACAATCTCAACAGGTTTCACGTTCTACATCCAACATCTTGACATGCCTTGTCGACACTGACGACTATCGAACATCAACAAATTGTCTCTCTATCTTCCAATCATATTCGGTGATTGAACTTCTGAACCATTATAACTTCTCTTGTAAATGAACATAACAGGTAGTCACCCAAGTGTCTCAACATTCTATATAGCCATGTATACTATTGTAGTATGCATCGATGAACCCTCATGGAGAATAAGTAATAATAGATATTGGTTCGAATTCTTGCATATTGTTTGTGCACGTACTTTTTGTCTATGTAGTGTGTTTCCTACTTTACTTATTATTTTAAGCTTCCACCATAATAGTGCTTGAATTTTTTAGTCGAACTGTTGTCCCCAGCATACACCTAGGCACGATCTAGATCACTGGTATCAGAGCATGATCTTGTTCAGAGATTGATTTACATATTCACTTCCATCGAATTTATTTAACTTATGCATGTTCAAACAGGATCGCAAACTCAGCATCACAAGCAGACACTATATTTGACTTCATAAAACATGGTCGAAGAAGCATACAATAGACATGCAACTAACGAAACAAAGAAACTCATAGAAAAAGCACTGGCTCACCAGCGAACCGAAATGTTCGCCCAATGCAGCTCGATTTTCATGAGATTCGCTTCGACATCCGAAGAATCCTTGATGAGACCCCACTTCGATAAAATCAGCCCCTTCAAAGTGCAAATGAATATGGACATATCAAATCTTGAAGGAAAGATTGACATGGAATCTGTCGACAATTGGGTACAACAACTGGAATCTTACTACTTCGTGAATCAACTCTTAGAAGTGGAAAAGATCACCATTGCATCCTTGAAGATGTCAACCTTCGTACACTGCTGGTGGGAGAATTTATCGACACAAATGGAAAAAGAAGGCGACGCCATAGACAAATGGGTTAAGTTTGTTGAGTACGTCCAAAAGGAGTTATACCTGCCTAAGTATATTGAAAAACTGTATAAGAAGTGGCAACAACTAAGGTAGTGGAAAGACCAATCTGTGCAGAGTTACACAGACGAGTTTTATCGACTCATGGCTAGACTTAGCGTCCAATAAGAAGAGGAATTGCTTGTCCCGAAGTATGTTAGTGGTTTATACCTATAAATTCAGCAAGAGATGGAGTTTTTGAATGCTAGTACGCTTGTGGATGCATTTCATTACGTCAACAAGCTTGAAGATAAACAAAAAGTAAACGCATGTTTTGTGAACAAGCTGATAGGTTGAACACCCAACAAGAAGTCATCACTCGACTCTGACAAGTCAAAGAACCCTTCTCAGTTGACTCCTCCAAAGCCTGATTATCATAAGAATAATTTCCAAAAAGACAAGAAGTATCACAACAAACAAGCTCCTACTGGGAAATGGTGTGATTATCACAATTTAGCATGGCATGATACACCAAAATGTGAATCTCATAAGACATTTTTGGTAAAATTGTCGACCTCTAAGTTGTTCAACAAAACCCTGGTAGAATTTGATCCAGAATCATCAACCCTCTTGGATTCGACATCAACCACTTTGGCAGCCTCGACTATCATCGACGAGGAAGAACGAGAATGCATGTTCCATACATAGATATGAGTTTAGAAAAATATGTTACATTTGATTGTGGATAATGGTAGCCTAAAACTAGGTTTATATGTAGTATAAAGGACCATTGGAAAATAAGAAAAGGTTATTTTGTCTTTACATTGTGGAAAAGGTGAAACACCAACAATGCATTAGTCTTCATTTCTAGTCACGGTTTGAAGGTCAATTATTGGTCATTCTCTACTCACCAGGTAGCTCTGAAACCTTGATTCTTGTTGGGTTTGTTGTTATGGAGAAGGGACAGGGTTTGGTTTTCTTTGTAAACTTCTTAATAGTAAGGAAGAGGTCATAGTCGACAGGGAAGGGAATTTTTTTGACCCAATTTTGTCTGTATGCAGTATCTCTCAGTACATAGAACAATTATGGGAGTTTAAAACACAAGGGAATGATGTTTTAAATGTTGTTAGTTCTTTCTTGTATCATTTTCCCATTTGAACAGACCTTACATTTCCCCGAATCCGTGGAATGGTGCTTCGATAATTACTCTTCGATTGAAAGGGTAATTATGAACATTAATATGACCAGAATACTTTGTTAGATTAATGAAAGAGTTGTCCGTGAAGTTTTGAGTATACCTAATAATTTTCCTGAAAAAACTGAATTTTTTAGCAAGGAAGCTCTGGATCGATTGTATAGAGGGTGTAAATTCGATGATAGAAATTTATTCTTATTAGAGGTTTTGAAAACCGATCAATCATTGGAGAACCTTTCTTTACCTCTGAAGGTCAGCCTTTTCTGAGAAGAAGTTCAACTAGTCTTGTCTATATTGAGTCAAATATTGGGTTATAATAATGATAAGTCTGTAACTGCAGCTATGTTGGGTTTCTTGTTAAGAATAAGTTCACCTGAGCCAGAGTCAAACCAAATTAATTGTCTTGGTCTAGATGAGTTCTTAGCCTATGTAATTCACTCTTAGTTGGCGTGTTTTCCTAAGTTGAGGCCTTTCAGGCACCAGTCATACTTGTTCAACATGCTTCTATGCCTTAATGTGCCCGAGTTACATTTCATTGGTACAATTTTTTATCCTGGGCTTCCCAAGCAAATAAATGTGTTTGAGTTTGTCAACAAAATTATGGAAGAAGTATATAGTATTGTATTTGATATGAAATTGCCTAGAGTTCTGGAAGAAATGAAGAATACTTTGTATCCTTCACCAGAGAGTTTTACAGAAGTTTGGTTTTTGTATAAAGAGTTTACTGTTATTTGCGTGTATGGTTTTACTGGAGCACCCTACAAGTTTCCTGTTTTTTTTTACTCTGAGGATTTTGAACTTGAATTCATTAGACACAGATTATGTTCAAAGGAAGAGCATTTTGGCGTCTTTAAAAAATCTTATGATGAAAAATCTCCTCTTAAGATTGGTCCATTCATCTTTTAGAGCAAAGTTTTGTTATCTATAGTTGAGAAATTGTTAGGGGTTATGGATTTCCAGAAACTGCAAATACAGAATTATGATCCACGTCAAATTATATCTCAGAGAAGGCAACAAACAAGAACAAATCCTTTGAACACCAAATGATAGAAGGCATGGATAAGTTTGCCAATTTGATAAGTTTCAAGCAGGATCATGAAGAGATAATGAAAATTGATGTGGAGAGAAGAGATGATTTGGCCTTGATAGTTTAGACACCTTCCAATTCAGTTTCAATGAATAAGAGGACCCTTTTAGATATTGATATAATGGACGCCGATGATGAAAATTCAACTAAAAGAATGAAGACACACTATAAAGGGGAGATAATTAGACAAGATGAACAAAATTTGGATGATTCATGGAAAATATTTATTTTACAACAACATCATGTACAAATGGAGCAATATTATTTTGCTGGTAATTGTAGCACATAGTCATATTCTAGATACAAATCAAAGTTTGATTTTGTTTCAAGCTATGTAGAGAAAAATAAATAGTCTTTGAAAGAAGTGCAAAATATTTTTCCTCATGTGAGAAAATTGATGGATCAATGACTTTCGTTGATTCCACCAAGTATTTAGAGAGGAACACCTTGAAGTTTGTAAGTTTGTTGTGGTAAGTGATGAAAAAGTATCAGAGATGGAGGTTATATTGGATAAGATCAGTGTTCCTGATAAATTCAACTTCATTGAGAAACTGGTGATGTATTGTACTCTAATTTTTTGCAATCTACCTTGAATATTACAAAATTGAAATCAGTAATTGAAAAGTTGGAAAACCAACTTAGACAAGAAAAAATTAAGAATAAAGAAAATTTAGTTCAAATTAAGAAGTTACAAACAGATCTCATAGTCTCAGGAACTGCACATAATAACGTGTTGGTTGTGGAGGTTAATCTTCCCGATTTAGAGATGATATTTCAACCATNGTGGGGGGGGGGGGGGGGGGGGGGGGGGGGGGGGGGGGGGGGGGGGGGGGAAACGCCCCCGTAACGAAAATTTAGGAAAAAATCATTGTAAAATGTTGTAATTTTAGAGTCATGTCTTGTTCAATAATGGGTGATTTACGGGCCCATGGTATTTGGACGACCCGTGGTATTTTCCCATGGTATTGCATTTATAAAAGGAAGGCATTGCAATACGACCTTGTGTTGTATTTTATTGTAGCATTGTAAAACAATCCCTATGATAGTGTGAGAGAGACTGTGAAAGAGTGAAGAGAAAGTGCAATGGGGTTGCTGCAGGTTGTATCCCTTCATTTTGTTAGACGATATAATTATAAAGGAATGGTAATTATTGTGTGTGGACGTAGCCCATCTTGGGTGAACCCTGTTATATATGTGTCTCTCTTGTAATGTGTTTTAATATTTGCATCTTGTTTATTGTTTATTGTTCTTGCTCTGCGATCCTGTTTTTCTAACATAATATTCATATGAATAAAAATCTCATGTAAGAGAAAGAAAACACCATTCAAGCACTCAAGAAAAAACTAAAAGTTCGAGGAGCACAACATGTTCAGTTGTCTGAGTTGACAGTATTGCAATAAGAAAAAGATAAAATTCATCAAGAGATGATGGATTATAAAGGGAAAGTGTTGAAATTATAGGAGGAAAAGCAAGCTTGGGAAGTTGAAAGGCCAGGGTTAATATCACAAATTTTTGTATTGAACACAAATAAGAGGGAAGAAGAGGAAGTGTTGGAAGAATTGATGAATCAACCTCTGATTCATAATGAAGAACAAATAAATGAGTCTCATGTTGAAGAGATGTCAGTCGCCATGTCACAAATCATCTCGAGAGAAGGGGAAATCAAAGAATTAAAAGAAGAAAATTATAGACTCAAACAAGAAGTGGATCAAAACATTGAAGACAAGAATAAAATTTTAAATGAGAGAAATAAATTACAAAAGAAGGTCAACGAACTAAAAGAAAAGGTAACAGGAAAGACACCATTACAGGGAGCTAAGCATCTTATATGGGATGCATTGTCTGTGGAAAGTACAAAGTTTAGACCTTATTTGAATTATGTAAATGATAAAAGTTTGATAGTAGGTATGGCCTTCCAAAGATGGAAGGTGGTTAATGAAAATATGGATAAGAAGCCATTGGTTACAACGCATAATGCCATTGATTTCTTGAATACTTTGACATATGAATGTATGCAGGAAATGAGTATTAGAGATCGAATTGCCATTACTTTATGGGCTAGGAGATTTATTAATAAGCATACTCATGTGAAAACGGTACAGGAAAAGACAAATTAGATGCTTCTTCAAATTAGAGATTTCAAACGAATATTTCAAAAACTCTTTGATGGTGGTCTTCCTTCTTTCTGGGACAATGATGGAAGATTACTTTCTCAGGAACAATATCATACTTTATTGGTACAAATTCGTATGGATCATTCTAAATTTGAGGAATTAACATTAGGGTTGAAAGAAAAGTCATCATTGAAAAAATAACAGATGGATTTTAGATATTTGATCAATTTCTAATTACTCAAAGTAATTTGCCACCTATCTCTTATACTTCGTATGTGGAACTGGAAGTGTCTATTAAGGAAATGATGGACTACGACATCTTGAACCAAGAACAATGGAAAGACGTAGAAAAGTTCAGAAATACTAAATATAGATTACATCAATGATGGACATGTGTCGTAGTTCAAAGGAGCGGTTCATGTACCTCATCTGACATGCAATATGGATCTTTTAAATTTGTTATTTGAAGAAAGCTTGCAGTTACTAGCTTCCTAGAATTAGGAATTTGGTTACAAGAAATTTGTGTAACAAATGATTTGTTAGTCTTGTGTTCAAGGAACTACTTTGTATATATTTTAAATTTTCTGATGTATGGCGGGCTGGATCCCAAAGAAAGAAGGAGACAATTGTGAACAATATTTTTTGAGCTTTAAAATAATTTTGCGGAGAATAGAGATATGAAACTTTTCTCTGAAACATAAATTTATGTCGCAATAATTCCAAGTTTGTGATCTTATTTATGTGCATGTGTTATCTTTATCTTAGTTCTTCATAATATGTGTTTCTTCTTAGTATTCTATTGAGAACAAATTATTTGGAATTCATCTATGGTGCTCCAAATGCATGCAATTCAATTCTCATACTTTTTCTGTCTAACATTACATTGAAATTCCTTGATATATTGATACTTTGATGTAATGTATTGTTTCTCTTGAATTTTTCTACCATCTTACAACGAAATTTATGATTGAAAATTGTTGCCTTCCTTGCTTCTGAGTTGGATTTTTTCATTCCCTTTTATCTGCAAATTTGAATATCTTTATTTATTTGAATCCATTGCCCAATGGTTTCTTTCACCTGATATTACCAATTATAATTCGAAACCTATTGTGAATTATGTTTGAAAATTCTAGCCATTGTGTTGAAAAGAAAAGTTAATACTTTAGTGACCTTGGGTGGTAATTTTGTTAAGGGAGCCCCATTTGACCGAAAAGGCTAGTTTTTGGTCTAAAGATTGGTTTGAGGTTACATGATTAAATTTTCCTTCCACAACCAAAGGAAATTTATGAGTGTGAACAGTCGGCATGAATCCAATGGTGGAATCATGCTGAAGTTTCTAATGCCTTTACCAACTACATGTGAGGAACGGGAGAATGCACCAAATTTTAATGCAGTAGTGTGATTTGCATGAGATGTGCATGATGCATATGCATGAGATATGCATGTTCATTCACATGAAAAGTAAGTGATACATGTGCATGCGCATGAAAAGTGGGTTAGGGTTTCAGAACCCTAAAAGTCACCATAATCTTATTATAGAGGGAAAAGGTAAATGAAGATGAAATTCTTGAGAAATTATGGAGTAGTGAGTTCTACACATGTTGAGGAAATTAGTGCATTAGGAGGGTGAATCACTACATGAGAAGGGGCACTTTCTTGAGTAGAGAATGGAGCATTCTAGAGAAAAGAAAGGGAGAATATTTGAGAGAGAATGAGCACACTTGATTTGAGGCAAAGAGGATCCATTTGAGGCAAGATATTTATCACCTAGGAGCTCAGAGATTGAGCACACAATAATAGGAGTGAATCAGTGCATGAGAGGGGTGAATGCTTGTAAGAGAGTAGGGGAAAATTCTTGAGAACAGAGGGCATAGTTTTTGTGGAGCAAGGGTGCAGATTTGAGTAGAGATATAATACACTTGATCTATGATAGAGGGAGGATCCATTAGAGGCAAATACTATTTCTACGAGAATTAGAATCCATATACAAAGCATTCATTGATCCAACTAACAAAGGGGATGCCTTCTTTGAGAGGAAGAGGCACACTTCACTGGAGGGGAGAGATTAGTTTTTGAGTTCATCAGTCTGAGAGAGAGAATTGTCACTGAGATCGTGATCTAGAGAAAGAGGGGTGTGAGCTCCATGTTAGAGATCAAATTTAGAGAGAGGTGTAGTGAGAGAGAGGGGCGCATTACCCAACCATCCAATAAAGATCATATGTGAGCATCATAGCCTTTTCACTAAGAGATAAGTTTGTGTTGGATTGATCTATTGTACCTATTGTAATTGATTGAATATAATAAAAGCTACTTTATCTCTCACTTATTTTATTGCAATTTTTTTGCTAGGGTCACGTTGAACAAAACGTTATGTGTCCATCTTATGTGTGTGATTGATATTAATTGAAATAAGTAAATATATCTCATGTGTTTCATGTTATAAATAATTGTTTGAGCTAATATACATTCTCTAGGATTGAGAATCAGGTCTAACATCTTGCATTTGATTTAGAGAAACTTGAGACGGAGTTGGGGTTGAGTATTTTCATAGAGTGAATTGAAAATTTTACAAATAATAGCCCACCCATCCAAAATTATCTGTTGGAAGTCACAGAGCTTTCTAATTTTAAGGAATGTTGGATCATTGAACATAAAAAACTTACAATAAAACAAGCCAACAATTATATTAAAGAAAAAACTGTAGAAAACACTCTTTCAAAATTATGTGTGTAGTAGAGTAGCACTATCAAATTGACATTATGAATTTTTCCATATTTTGTACCCAAAATATTTCCTTCGCAAGAACTATTGTCTTATTCCTGGAAAATTGCTTTGGAGAAATTTACATCACAAGGCATTTAATGTTAATACCAATCATTGCATTCCTACAAGATTTCACATCCTAAGTGCAATATTATTCCTATCCTTGTGCTAAGTATTTCCTAGATGGATAATCATTGCACATACATTTTCTCCATTTAAAAAGGAGTCATCCCTATTACACATCAAATGCTTCACATGCTTATACATTTGGATTGAAGCAAGACAAGATACAGAATGTTATTCTCGGTGCAATGATATTCCTTTGCATTAAATGATATGCACTTATTGCTCACATAGGGTTAGCTTCATTGCTACCAAATGCTATACATGTATAAATGGAATTTGTAATCAAACACGAGATAAATTTACAATAAAGTCTTATGGAATAGTCACAATATCCATATTTATGTCAATGTTTCATATCCTAAATATGGTTCTTGATATGGATCTAAAATGTCGACATAATTATAAATACTATGGTTATTTCATAAGATTCTATCGTAAACAACTATCACCACAAAAATATTAAAACCCAAAACAAGATCCATTGCAGATGCAATTATTTTCTTCCTGACATTCCTAAAGTGACAAAGTGTTGAAATATTGTAACTTCAAAGGATATTCTAAATGTATTTTATTGATGTAATCCAAGGGAGATGCTATTATCCCTTTGATGGGGTGTTACTATTGTATTTGGTCATCATAGAGTCATGAAGTAAATCCTCCACTTGTGTTGGGTCTTTAGTACCCTAATATATAATATAATATACTTTTTTGAGTATTCCTAGGTGAATTCGTCCCAGACAGTTTAGTGGCACCGACTTGTCTAGTGGAAAAGTCAATTGACACATGTGTATAAATAGAAGAGCTCTGGTTCTTATTTGAACACAGAATCACTCACTTGTGTAGTGCATAGGAGAGAGAGAGACAGAACAGAAGGAGGAGAACAACTATTTTTGGGTTGTATTTTACACATATTATACAGAGGAATTTTTTGTTGGGTTGTCTTCCCTTGAGGGTTTCCCAGGATAAATTCTGTGTCTATCTTGTGATTGTGTTTCTATCAGTGATTCTTGATATGGTGCTGCTATGATTTTGAATTGAATACTATTGAATCTAGTCTATCATATGAAATATTAACATGGAATCAAAACTAACTTGATTAAAGCAGCTTTCACAAGGTGAAATTATCCCTCTTCCCTCTCTAGAAGAAATTAGGGTTTCTGCAAAAGTTGGAGTTTTGAAGATTTGCTTGCATAGAAATTTGTGCCCTCCTAGAGCACATCTATTGAGCCCTAGATCAAATTTTTTGGGTGGCTAGATATCCGGGAAATCCAAACCCTAGTTTGGCAGTGAAATAGAAAACTGCAGTGAAATAGAACCAGAAAATTTGCAGTGCTGCAACCTCGCAAGTAGGATTTGAAGACTGAAGATTAGGTATCTCCAAAAATTAGTTGGATCAACCAACTCATCTCCTCCAAGCACATATATTGGTAAGGTCAATCTCCTGTTTTGATAAATTTCATTTTTGAGTGACTTACTAGAAAAGATGGCCCTAAGCAATAAGCTTAAGGACAAATTGGAAGGCCTAGAAAACTTCTTGGCTTGGAAGTATAGGATTGGCCTCATTCTGAAAGAGAATGGTATTGAGAAGTAAATCAAGAATGAAGTTGTAGAAATTGAAGAAGATGAAGCTAAGGAGGAGCATGAACAAGACCTAATCAAGGAAATGATGATCATTGTTGATTCCATTAAGGATCACTTGATCCCTCAGGTGTCATCTAAGAAGACACCTAAGAAAATGTATGATGCACTTTCCAGAATGTATGAAGGAAAGAACATCAACAAAAAGATGAATTTGAGATCTCAATTGAAGGGCACCAAGATGATCAAAGGAGAATCTATTCAAGATTACTTCACAAGGGTCTCCCAGATCAAAGAGAAACTAAGTGCTATGGGAGATACCCTTGATGAGGATGAATTGATTATGACTGCTCTCAATGGCCTCACTAGACCTTGGGACTCATTCATCCAAACTTTGTGTGCAAGAAAAGAAAGTATGAAGTTTGACATAGTATGGGAAGATTGCATACAAGAAGAAGCTAGAGTAGCCAATAGAGAAGCTCTTCTCAGAGAAAATGATCATTCTCTAGCTACCCATACTAATGGGAGAAATCAATAAAATTTCAAGATGAGTAATCATAAGCCTTCAAAGAAGAAATTCCAAAAGAAGAAGAAGAAGGATTACTCAAAGTATCAATGCTACAACTGTCATAAGATATGACATCTTGCTAGAGAATGTCCATCATCAAAGAAAAAAACAACAAAAGGCATCATGCTCATCTAGCTGAAGATTAGGATCAAGGACCTCGAAAGAGAAATAGAGGTGAAGATGTAGAAGAATATGTTCTATTCTCTACACTCTCTAGGTCTGTAACATTTGGAGAATATACATGGCTTATTGATAGTGGCGCCTCTAATAACATGATAGGAAAAATACAACCTCATCAAATATTGAAGAGAAGAACTCTCCCTAGAAGGTATCATTGGGAGATCACTATCGATATCCCATCAAAGGTATTGGTGAATCAAGCTACAAGATTGAATTTAGGACCTCCATGAAGATGAAGGAAGTACTGTATGTACCGGGGTTGAAAAAGAACCTACTCTCCATATCAGCTCTAGATAAGAAAGGATATAGAGTTGCTTTTATAGATGGACAAGTACTTATGTGGTACAAAGGAAAGACACTTGAAGATGTTGTAGTAATTGGAGAAGAAGAAGGAGGACTGTACAAGCTTAAAGGACATCCAGAGACAACCCTCATCCATGAGACTACTGGCTCAAGTGAACTGTGGCATAGGAGACTTTCTCACATAAAATACAAAGCATTTCCCTATGTGAGAAATGTGGTAACAATATTACCATATCTGAAGATCGAACATGAGGGAAAGAACATCAATAATCCCTTTCCGAAAAGTGATACAAAGACTAAAGGTACATTGGAACTAATCCATTCTAATGTATGTGGTCCTATTCGCTCCATATCCTTTAGTGGATATGAGTACTATGTCACATTTATTGATGATTATTCAAGAAATACTTGGATATAATTCTTGAAGAATAAGAGTGAAGTGTTTAGGAAATTCAAGGAATTCAAAGCCTTGATAGAGAACCAGTCAGAAAACAGAATCAAGACACTGAGATCATATAATGGTGGAGAATAGACTTCAAAGGAATTTGAAGCATTCTGTAAGGAGGCAAGAATCAATAGGGAACTAACCACTCCCTATAATCCCCAACAGAATGGTGTTGCAGAAAGTAAGAATAGAACTATCATGGAAGTAGTGAAGACCATGATTCATGACCAAGAGCTCCCTATGAAACTATGGGATGCAGCTGCAAGAACATCTGTATATGTGCAAAATAGATTATCTCATAATGCTATTGGATTCAAGATTCCTGAAGAGATGTATACAGGAAAGAAACCTGAAGTAAGCCATCTCAAGATATTTGGCTGTCTAGTATATGTACATATTCCGAAAGAGAAGAGAACCAAATTGGATCCTTCTTGCAAGAAGGGAATATTTGTAGGATATTGTGAAGTCTCCAAATCCTTCAGGATATACATTTCATGATTCCATCATATTGAGATTAGTAGGGATGTAACATTCGATGAAGAGGTAGCCCTGAAGAAATATAGAAGGTGTCAGCTTGAATAAGTACATGAAAAGGATGTACCTCCCAGAAGTACAAAAGCTGAACCAACTTTTGAAATAGTAGCATTAGAATATCATGAAATGCTAGAGCCTCAGGAGCCCCCTACTATGGATATCTCTTGAAAGAGAAAAACTGCTTGGGTAAGAGAAATCATACAAGAAGTGGAAATATATGGAGCACCATAAGGCTCCACAAGAACTAGCAAAAGATCAAAGCCATATTCGAGTTATGTAGCTTTGATGTGAGATCTTATAGATCAAGAACCCACCAGCTATGAGGAAGCTGCACAAAAGAAAGAATGGGTTGAAGCAATGATGGAAGAATACCAGTCGATCATGAAGAATGATGTTTGGGATATTGTTCCCAAACCAGAAAACAAGAGTGTGGTGTATGCGAAATGGATCCACAAGATAGAATATGTTGTGGATGGAAGTATTGAAAAGTACAAAGCAAGATTTGTGGGTAGAGGATTCTATCAGAAAGAGGGGATCGATTATGAAGAGACATTTTCTCCAGTAGCAAGGTACACTTCCATCAGAACTATCATGGCACTTGCTTCCATGATGAATTGGGAATTACACCAAATGGATGTAAAAACAACCTTCCTTAATGGTGTGATTGAGGAAGAGGTTTACATTGAACAACCACAAGGATTTTTAGTCGAAAACATTGCGACTCATGTATGCAAGTTGAAAAAGGCTCTGTATGGACTAAAGACAGCTTCCAGAGCTTGGTATGGTAGAATAGATAACTTCTTGACAAGAATGGGATTTACCAAGAGTAAAGCCAATCCTAATCTTTATATGAATATTATGGATGATGAACCAGTAATACTATTGTTGTATGTGGATGATTTATTTCTGAATGAAAATGAGAAATAGATCAAGGATTGCAAGACGAAGCTAGCTAAAGAATTTGAGATGAAATATCTTGGATTGATGCATTATTTCCTAGAGCTGGAAGTGTGGTAGAGCCCAGAAGGAATCTTTCTGAATTAGGGAAAGTATGCAGTATAAATCTTGAAAAGATTTGATATGTTGGATTGTAAAGCCATGGCCACATCCATGGACACCAACTTAAAGTTGTTGTCTGATGAGACATTTGAGTTAGTGGACATGACTCACTATAGACAGATTATTGGGTCATTAATGTATGTGACAAACACAAGGCCATATATATGCTTTGCTGTGAACACCTGGAGTCAGTATCTAGTTAAACCTAGACGGTTTCACTTGATAGATGTAAAGCATGTGATGAGGTACCTAAAAGGTACGATTGATTTGGGACTGTACTATGGGAGAGATCATGACTACAATTTGTATGGGTATATGGATTTAGATTGGGCAGGAAGTGTCACAGACAGAAAGAGAACCTTAGGTGGATGTTATTGTCTGGGATCCACCATGATCTCATGGTGTAGTAAGAAACAATCTAGTGTTGCTCTCAGTACTGTTAGATTTTTATCATTTAAGCTAGCATTATCTTAGGATCTTTAACTGAGAGAATAACACACACAACAATCAAACATAAGAGACAATTAACACAAAGTTTTTCCTCTGGGAAACCATAAAGGAGAAAACCCCGCAACTTCCTCAAAGATAGAATCAACACCAAAAGAAAAACCCCAAAAACAATAAGATGATCTCTCGACAGCAGTAGTCTCTCTCTCTCTTGTCGCAACAAATTCTTCTCTCTCAGTTATGCGCTACAACTGAGTCTGAGTGAATGTATATTAAATAGAGAGGCTCACTCTCTATTCATACTAATTCACGACTTGACAATAACTCACTAGGGCTGACTTCTCTAGGAGAGTCTAATAACCATAGGGCCCTACAACTGTGGGGACTTTAACCCTTGATCAATATGAGGGTTACCCACAATGACTTGACATGACTTGTTTACATTATTGAATCTCTCGATAGGAACATCGGGGCATGACATGACTCAAATACATTACAGACACTTCCCGGAATAAACATCGGGGTATAATACATAAGATATATAGGTGAATACATTATGAACTTACAAATACATCAACACTCCCTCTTAACTAGGAAGGTATTCTCTCGACACAATTTATCGGCACGGGTCTTCTTCTCTGTATCATCTGGATCATCGATGAGTTCTCGTCATCTTCATCTTCAAGTCATCTTCATCTTGATCTGGATCATCATTATTGGATCTGGATCATCACTGTGTCATCATCATGGGTGCTATCTCTTGATTCTTCTTGTCACAGGAAGTTCTACAGAGCCAACCCTTTTTCATGCTGGATGCACATCTACAGAGCCAATCCTTTTTCATACTGGATGTATCATCACAGAGCTAGTCCTTTTTCAAACTAGATGTGGCATCATAGAGCTAGTCCTTTTTCATAGTAGATGTGGCATCTACACAGAACCAGTCCTTTTTGATACTGGATGTGTCATCACAGAGCTAGTCCTTTTTCATACTAGATGTGGCATCACAGAGCTAGTCCTTTTTCATACTAGATGTGGCATCTACACAGAGCTAGTCCTTTTTCATATTGGATGTGTCATCACAGAGCTAGTTCTTTTTCATACTAGATGTGGCATCATAGAGCTAGTCCTTTTTCATACTAGATGTGGCATCTACACAGATCCAGTCCTTTTTCATACTATATGTGGCATCACAGAGCTAGTCCTTTTTCAGACTAGATGTGGCATCTGCATAGAGCTAGTCCTTTTTCATACTGGATGTGTCATCACAGAGCTAGTCCTTTTTCATACTAGATGTGGAATCACAGAGCTAGTCCTTTTTCATACTAGATGTGGCATCTACATAGAGCCAGTCCTTTTTCATACTGGATGTGTCATCATAGAGCCAACCCTTTTTCATGCTGGATGTGACATCATCACATACATCTGACAATGGAAGGAACCAATGCTGTCATCATGTCACAACTCTTACATCTGACCATGGAAGGAACCAATCCTCTGACCATGTCAGAAAGGCACAACACTTGCATCTAACCATGGAAGGAACCAATCATCTCACCATGTCAGAAGGGCTCACGGACTAATCACTTCCTCTTGGAAGGAACCTCGACATGGAGAACACCAAGCTTCTCCCTGAAGTATTCAAACTTCACTCTGGCTAATGGCTTGGTCAATAGATCAGTTATCTGTTCATTCGTGGCAACTTATTGGAGCTTCACTGCTCCCCTCTGCACCATATCCATGATATAGTGATATTTGATCTCGATATGCTTTGACTTGTCATGGAACACCGGGTTCTCAGACAACTTCACACAACTCTGGTTGTCACAATATATACAAGTAGCATCCAACTGGAGATCAAATAAATCAGACAGTAGATTCCTCAGCCATACTTCCTCACAATTGGATGAACAAGCTGCGACATACTTTGCTTAACCTCTACTCAATGCCACGCAAGACTGTTTCCTGCTAAACCAGGAGATCACACTTGATCCCATACTGAAGCAACACCCTGAAGTGCTCTTCCTATTGATGGAACTACCTGCCCAATCTGAATCAACATAACCTTCCAGATTAATCTTCTGATCAGCCTTATACTTGAGCCCATAATCAACTGTACCCTTTAGGTACCTCAGAATATGCTTTGCAACAATCAAGTGACCCTCAGATCTGTCAGGAACTGGCTCAAGGTGTTCACAGCAAAGCAAATATCTGGTCTCATATTCATCAGGTACATCAAGGATCCAATTATCTGATGATACATTGTGGCATCAACCGACTTGGATGAAGAATCACTCAATAGCTTCAGGTTTGATTGCATAGGTGTGGTCATGGCCTTGCAGTCCATCATCCCGAATCTCTTCAGGATCTCTACTACATACTTCCCTTATCTGAGGGATATTCCATCTGCATTCTACCACACCTCCATGCCTAGAAAATAGTGCATCATACCCAAGTATTTCATTTCAAACTCAACAGAAAGCTTCCTATTTGTATTAGTAATCAACCCATCCACACCTGTTACAAACAGATCATCTAGATATAGCAAGAGTATCATTGGGTTCCCTTATTCAACCTTGTAGTATAGGTTGGAATATGCTTTACTCTTGGTAAAGCCCAAACTGGATAGGAAGCTGTCATTTCTATCATACCATGTCCTGGGTGCCTGTTTTGAATCATACAGGGATTTCTTTAGTTTACACACATGAGTATCTCTGTCATGTGTCTCAAAACTGAGTGGCTGTTCCACATATACTTCCTCTTCTACTACACCATTCAAGAAAGCTATCTTGACATCCATCTGGTGTACTTTCCACTTCATTACTATAGCTAAATCAAGTACTGATATGATGGAAGTATATCTGGCTACAGGAGCAAATGTTTCTTCATAATCTATTCGTTCTTTCTGGGAGAAACCATGAGCCACAAATATTGCTTTATATTTCTCTATGCTACCATCTGTAGCATGCTTGATCTTATAAATCCATTTGGAAGTCACCACAGACTTCCCCTCAGGTTTTGGGACAACATCCCAAACATCATTCTTCATGATCGATTAGTACTCTTCGATCATAGCATCCTTCCACTCTTTCTTTTTTGTCGCTTCTTCATAATTGGAAGGTTCTTTATCAATGAAATCATATAATAAGGCTACATAACTGGAATAGGACCTAGTTCTTTTCCTTTCTCTGTGGGTTTCTTCTAGAGCCCCATATCTTTCTACACCTTAGATATCTTCTCGTACCCAAGCAGGTTTTCTCTTGTGAGGATTCTTTTCCTAAGGTGGATCTATAGGTTCTTGAGGTTCTTCTAATTCTCAATCTTCTTCTTGAATTTCTTCGTTCATGGTTGTGTCATGCATTCTGGGTACTTCTGTTTCTTTAGGTTCTTCAGTAGGTCCTTTTCTGGATTTGTTGTAAACTGAGTCTTCATCAAATGTTACATCCTTTCTGATGTCAATCTTCTTGAATCCTGGGAAGTATATTCTATAAGCCTTGTAGCTTTCAGAGTATCCCACCAATATACCCTTCCTTCATGAAAGATATAATTTTGTCCTCTTTTCTTTCGGAATGTGTATGTATACTGGACAACCGAATATTTTGAGATGGCTGACTTCTGGTTTCTTGCTGGAAAATACTTCTTCAGGTGTCTTGTTCTCGAGTACTCTGTGTGGAGTATGGTTCTGTACATACTACGCTGTTTTGGCAGCTTCTTCCCATAGATGCATGGGAAGATCTTAACCATGAAGCATGGCCCTTGCAGCTTCCATGATCGTTCTATTCTTCCTTTCTGCAACCCCATTCTATTGTGGATTATATGGAGTGGTTAACTCCCTCTTAATCTGTAAATATTTGCATAACTTTTTGAATTCATTTGATGTGAATTCTCTGCCATTATTTGATCGAAAAATCTTGATCTTCTTTTTTGTGTGGTTTTCGATCAAGGCTTTGAATTCCTTGAACTTGCTGAATACTTCATCTTTGTTCTTCATAAAGTATATCCATGTCTTCCTATAAAAATCATCAATAAAAGAAACATAATATACATAACCGCTTATAGAGCTGGATGACATTGGACCGCATACATTGGAGTGGAGGATCTGCAAGATTCCTTTTGCCTTGCTCTGACTACTTGGAAATGTCTTCTTCGTATTCTTTCCTTTTGTACATCCTTTGCAAACACCTTCATGTTTTATCTGCAATTTTAGAAGACCTTCAATAGCTTTGCTTGCAAGTGGTAGTGCCCTGTAATGCACATGTGCAAGCCTTCTATGCCAAAGTTCATTTGGTTCTACTGAGTCATGAACCAAAGCTTGTTTTGGTTGGCCCTTTAATTTGTATAGACCTCCTTCTTGTTCCCCAATCACTACTGCATCATCAATAGTCTTTCCCTTTGGCCACATAAGAACTTGGCCATCTACAAAAGAAACCCTCATTCCATTTGCATCCAATGCTGATATGGAGAGGAGTTTCTTCTTTAGTCCTGGTACAAACAATACATCTTTCATCTTCATAGAATTTCCAGAGTCTAGCTTATAGGAGGATTCACCACTACCTTTTATTGGATACTGGTAGTCATCCCCAAGTTTTACCTTGTGAGGTGACCCATGTTCAGATAATTTCACAAAGGATTCCTTGAATCCTGTCATGTGTTTGGAAGCACCACTGTCTATAAGCCAATCATTACTTCCATGTGAGATAGTTCCCGTGAGAGCGGAAATCAACACATATTCTTCTTCACTTGAAGAATCATCACTTTCTTGTCTGATTCTCTTCGTGGAAGGTTCATCATCCTCTGCAGCATGAGCATGATGTTTTCTCTTGTTTCCCTATTTCTTGTGAGAGCTCTCTTTGTTTTTAGGAAAATATCTAGATATGTGTCCTTTCTCATCACATGTATAGCAAATGAACTTAGACAAATATTTAGACTTTATAAAGTTACTCCTCTGGTGAGAGTGCTTACCTTTGTGATGGCTTGTTTTGTTTTTCTTGGATTGTACTGCGAGAGCTTGATCTTCACTTCCCATCTTTTCTTATCGTGCTAATATTCAAGCTTCTTCTTGTGGGAATTCCTCCCATAGTCTGCTAAACTTGACTATCTTCTTTCTAGCATAGATCCCTTGAATGAAGGAGTCCCAAGCCCTAGGGAGACCATTCAAGGTGGTCGTCACAATTTCTGCATTCTCTACTTCTTCATCTACCACTTCTAGTTGTTCCTTAATCTGAGAGACCCTTGTAAAGTAAGACTGGATGGTCTCCGCATTGTGGACCTTTACAATCTTCAGTTGGTTTCTTAGAGTCATCTTCTGGTTTATGTTCTTTCCTTCAAACAGTTTGGTCAGGGCATCAAACATAGCTTTAGGTGTCTTTAGGGAGGACACCTATGATATGAGGTGATCCTTGATTGAATCAACAATGATCCTCTTAGCCATGACCAATTTCTTCTTGTGTAAGGCCTTACCCTCATCTCCCTCTGGAACTGGAACCTCCTCATTAATGTAGGAGTCCAACTCATTTTCTTCCAGGATCAGGGAGATCCTATACTTCCAGGCTCGGAAGTTATCAGCTCCCTCAAGCTTCTCATCAAGCTTGGTATGATGAGACATCTTAACTAAGAAACTCAAATGGAAATACAAAAGATTTATATCTTACCAGGTTAAGATGTCGGATCTAGATCTGGAGCTGAATTTCTGTAGAGTTGGTTCAAGAGCAGATTAGGATTTGAATTTCTCAGAGTTTTGTCCAACCAAAAACTTTGATATTGATCTCTAAACTTTGACTTTGAGGAGGATATCAATTCAGGCCCGGGCTCACTCAAAAATTCCATTTCTGTGGAAAGCCCTAATTTCCAACAGTAGTGTCGGGTCAAAAATTGAAAATGCTCAGAATCAGATTCTGCTTCGACAGAAAGATGCACCCTAGAGAGGAGAGTCAACCCAACCTTCTTTTGTTGAAAATCTGTGGAGAGAGATCCAAAAAATAGAAAGCCCTAGTTTCCACAGTTGCACAGTGTCTTCTTCTTAGGTTAGCTCTGATACCATGTTAAATTTTTATCATTTAAGCTAGCATTATCTTAAGATCTTTAACTGAGAGAATAACAAGCACAATAATCAAACATAAGAGACAATGGACATAAATTTTTTCCTCGGGGAAACCATAAAGGAGAAAACCCCGCAACTTCCTCAGAGATATAATCAACACCAAAAGCAAAACCCCAAAAAGAGTAAGATGATATCCCAACAGCAGTAGTCTCTCTCTCTCTTGTCCCAACAACTTCTTCTCTCTCAGTCATGCGCTACAACTGAGTGTGAATGAATGTATATTAAATAGAGAGGCTCACTCTCTAATTATACTAATTCCTGACTTGACAATAACTCACTAGGGCCGACTTCTCTAGGAGAGTCTAATAACCCTAGGGCCCCAGAACTGCAGGGAATTTAATCCTTGATCAATAGGAGGGTTATCCACAATGACTTGACATGACTTGTTTACATTATTGAATCTCCCGATAGGAACATTGGGGCATGACACGACTCAAATACATTACAGACACTTCCTGAAATAAGCATCGGGGTATAATACATAAGATATATAGGTGAATACATTCCGAAGTTACAAATACATCAACAAGTACGACTGAAGCAGAGTACATTGTAGCTTGATTCGCTTGTTCAGTGAAGCGATATGGCTTCGAAAGCTGATGTCAAGAATATTTAACATGGAGGTGGATACCATAGTAATTTTCTGTGACAATCAAAGTTGTATAAAGATGATGGAAAATCCGATGTTCCATGAAATCGAAGCATATAGAAATCTGATATTTTTATATAAGGGATACGGTACAAAAGGGAGCCATGAAGCTCCAGTATGTGAGTATCGATGAGAAAGTTGCTGATGTAATGACCATGCCTCTATCTCGAGTAAAGTTTGAATACTTCCGTGACAAGCTTGGTGTAGTTTGAAAGGACTTTCCTCGCAAGGAGGAAAAGTGATGGGACTACAAATGATGAAGGAATGGACCTTCTTAAAAAAGGAAGATCAGGTCGAAGACATGAACCCTACTCGAACAAAGGGGGGGTAGGTTGATAATATGAAACTTCACAGGAAAGGGGGATTAATGATGATACTGACATCGATGATGGATGGTAGTGATGATGGTATGGCATTTATTTGTGGACGATAGTATCCTCTCTTGAGGATGGCAGGTATAACACTTTATGCATGAGAGTGGTCCTTACTAGTTAAAGGATGACCCTAAAAGATGTTACTCTTGCATGGATAATACTCACATTCAGTTGTGAATACCGTATATTAAACAATCGCTCAGGAGTGGTCCTAACCTCAGTGATCTGGATGCTCTATGATGAGTCCTCACGGAAGGCAAGATTGACATTTTGTATGCAGTCGATATCTGCTTTGCAAACTATACTCTTGTATGGAGAGCATGCCTACATTCATATGTAGATTCCATAGAATAACACTCGCTTGGGAGTGGTCCTAACCTGTGTGGTATGGATGCTCTATGATGAGTCCTCACGGATGTCATAGTATAACGCTCACTTGGGAGTGGTCCTAACCTGTGTGGTATGGATGTTCTACAATGGGCCGACATTGTGTATGCGGTCGAGATTTTCTTTGCAGACAATACTCTTGCTTGGAAGAGTATGCCTACACGCAAGTTTAGATACCATATTATAACACTCACTTGGGAGTGGTCCTAACCTATGTGGTATGGATGGTCTACGATGAATCCTCACGGATGATAGGGCCAGCACTGGGTGCAGTTGAGATCTACATTTAGTTGTAGACGATTCAGTTGATCGATTTCATGGATCATGCTGATGGAGGATTGCATCGTCATTGGACTTGGGTCCTAAAGTGATCGGGATTGATCATCTCGCAAATATATCATGTGTATTGCAGGTAGCGTGGCGGCAAAGGATCAAGTAGATCAAAGTACTGCCGCAAAGGATTGAGAAGATCAAAGTGCTTATACAAAGGATCAAGAAGATCAAAGTGCTGCTGCAAAGGATTGAGAATATTGAAGTGCTGATGCAAAGGATAAAGAAGACCAAAGTGCTACTGCAAAGGATCGAGAAGATCGAATTGCTGCTGCAAAGGATCGAGA
This sequence comes from Pseudotsuga menziesii, assembly GCA_001517045.1. NCBI lineage: Eukaryota > Viridiplantae > Streptophyta > Pinopsida > Pinales > Pinaceae > Pseudotsuga > Pseudotsuga menziesii. Next base: position 151,632 of record LPNX010905846.1, on the reverse strand, counting down.
AGATCGAAGTGTTGCTGCAAAGGATTGAGAAGATTGAAGTGCTACTATAAAGGATCAAAGTACTACAAAGGATATAGAAGATCAAAGTGCTGCTACGAAGGATCGAAAGATTGAAGCGTTGCTGCAAAGAAAGGATCAAGTGATCATGTGATGCAGAAGAAAAAGAGTAACTGTTCCAGTTACTAGTTGTGGAAAACTTCCCATGACGTATAGAATTATTACCTCGATGTACTATTGTAATTGTCTCTTTGTTATCATATAGTCTGTGATGATGTTGTCAGTAGAATAACCTTCTCGTTAAGGGGGAGTGTTGAAATATTGTAACTTCAAAGGATATTCTAAATGTATTTTACTGATGCAACCCAAGGGAGATGTTATTATTCCTCCGACGGGGTGTTACTATTGCATTTAGTCATCATAGAGTCATGAGTTAAAGCCTCCACTTGTGTTGGGTCTTTAGTACCCTAATAAATAATATAATATACTGTTTTGAGTATTCCTGGGTGAAGTCGACCCAGACAGTTTAGTGGGGCCGAATTGTCTAGTAAAAAATTCAATTGACACATGTGTATAAATAGAGGAGTTGTGGTTCTTATTTGAACAAAGACTCACTCACTTGTGTAGCGCATAGGAGAGAGAGAGACATAATAGAAGGAGGAGAACAACTGTTTTTGGGTTGTCTTTTATACATCTTATACAAAGGAAGTTTTTTCTGGGTTTTCTTCCCCTTGAGGGTTTCCCAGGATAAATGTTGTGTCTATCTTGTGATTGTGTTTCTATCAGTGTTTCTTGATATGCTGCTACTATGGTTTTGAATTGAATACTATTGAATCTAGTATAGCATATGAAATCTTAACACAAAGCATTGATGTATTGTTTGTGATGACATCAAGTAGTTAATAAAATCATTGTATGCAAAAGGGAGTTTCACCTCAAATCAACAAATAATACCGGGAAACATGTTAAAGGAGAGATTAATAAGCTATATTCAAAATAACAAAGAAATTTGGAATCGATGCAAAGACTTAATATTTGCATGAAAGAGAGCTTATGAAACTTTCATGTGCTTTTGAAAATTACTTATCCATATTTTTAGTTTTGATTAATTTTTTAGTGAAAACCATTGATTCAATATGATTGATAAGATATTTTACTATTGCAATATATCTTCTCTTTGAAACTATAAAGTTCCTACTTTGGATGTAATGAGGAAAAGAAAGAAAGAAGGCCCGACTGGTGTGCACTATGCAAAGGTGACAAAGAGATCATCACCCATATTTTTATATCATGCCCTTTTATCAAACAAACTTGGAAGGCTTGCAATGAGAAGTTAAGTTTGGAATGCTCTTGGTAGGGTACCTTAGTTGTAGAGGCCTAGAAAACTTGTCTTTCAAATCCATCCTATGGGATTATAAAATCCCTTTCGCTTATTATAAATTGGGGAATATGGATTGCTTGAAATAATGAAATCTTTTAGGATAAATCCTCGACTACGAAAGTGATAATTGTTCTTGGAATTAGCATTTTATTGCACTTCCCTGAAAAAAAGGAATTTCTGCAATCTATGTTGTTCAAGAATATTTTGTGGATAAAAATAGGTTGTGGGCCTATTTTGATGGTGCCTCTCAAGGGAATATTTGCGGAAGGGGGGAGTTTCTATTCCTTTGGGGAAATCATTCATTCAAAATCACAATGGACCTAGGAACACAGTCAAATAATTTTGTAGAACTTATGACTATGAAGCTCTTACTTATTTGCAAATGAAAATAATGCAAATCTTTACAAATCTTTAGGGATTCATTGAATGACATAAATTGAGATTTGGGAACCTAGACTTGTCAAAACCTTCTTTTGCTTTCTTTGTTTGAAGAAGTAAATTGCCTTATGTCTTCTTTTGATTTTATCTCTTACAAACATGTCTTCACAGAACAAAACTTAGAGGTCAACGCCCTTTCTAAAGAAGGCACTTGGTTGAATTTTTTTTTAATGGAAGATATTAGAATGCAAAGATGGGGAAAATTTTGAATATGGCCTTTCATAGAAGGGCCAAATTTTCCAGCAGCTTCTCTATAACAACTTATGGTGATCATTGGATACAATAGTTGTCCTTTTTGGAAATAGTTTTATATACATGCTAGAAGAGGTCTCTTTCCTCTCTATGCTACACCTTTTTTACAGGTAAAAAATCAGATTAAGTGACAGGTTGTGCTATCCAGATTGTTCATATGCATAAAAAAATTGTATCAAACTTTATATCATAAGACAAGGGAAGCTTATATTATTTTTGTTTAGATCATTTTGATACTACATGACTATTTTTTTGAAAAAAACTTGAAATACATGTTTCACTTTGAAACATGTATGTATAGAATGTAATTTTGTTTATCATAAATACAATTATTCCTTTTTTACGAGGAAACAAATAATATTCTTTTTGAAAATCCATGGCATTGCTTTGAGATAATTTTAGGTTGCTAAACTTCAATGAGATCATAGATTTTTGAATGACCTACAAAGTTGGACCTCATAACTTATTATAAACATTCTTCACTGTAATAATCTCACAAACTTGTTTTGTACTATTTGAGTTGAAATTTTTTCCCAATCATAAATATTATATATGCACTAACAAATCAAAAGATTCAAAAGCATGTGTTCAAAGCTTAAACTATTGTTCTAGTAAAAACACTTGACATCAATTCAACATGCAAATAATAAGTCTAAATGATCTTAGATATGAAATTGTGATAAGATCAATTGCCATGAACATCTCTACATAGATTGGGATCATCAATGTAAAACATATGATATTGACAACAAAATTAGGTATAAAACATCATTGTAAAATGTTTGAAAGGTTACCTTAAAGCTAATGAAGGAAGATACATGGGAAATGCTCTTATGCTTCTTTAATCAGGAACGTGTTATTCACTTGCAAGTTGCCTAAGAGGTTGTTGTCATGTACCCTCGTTAAGATACCATTCTTCTTCTTATTTTTTTCATGAAGGACATAACCATTAAAGATTTAGCTTAATTGTTATTTGATTATCCAACGTTGTTAAATGCTTATTAGGCATTATTAAACATTTGAAATGATGATCATCATTATTCAATGTTATTGTACAATGTTTTTAGTATTTCAAACTAATTCATCCACTTATAAAAGTAACAAAAGTAGCAATATATTTGTTATAATTGTGAGTGCAACAAAGACTTAACTAATTAAGAGGTTTTCAAATCCAAGATCTATGTTACATTGCTAGTGTCCACTAGGGGTTAAACACCATATTATCAATACAAAAATTGGTATTTATTTCAAGTCAATATTAATAACTTCACATAACTATTATATATTTTTTTTAATAACTTTCCTACATCATGACTAGTCCTAAGTTACTTCAATTATAAAACGTTTATATCTAATGTGTGATATGTTCACATAGGTTTTGGATAGAAATCACATATTCAAAGTTGATAAACAAAACTTGTATTTACTACACAATCCCTTTGTTAATGGTTATACAATGATGATATAAGGTGAAGGACAATTGACATTTCAACCTTATTATATAATTAGCAATCCGATGATCACGAGTATGGCTCTTTGGTTATAGTTTATCGGTTGGTACTAGCTGCTCACTTATTAAGTACTAGACCAAACAATGGGACCGTATAACAATGACACCCTACCTTTAATTCTTGTTTTCTATTGGTTTAAGAAACAAGCCTTAGTGAATGATCTTGCAAGCAAAACATAGCATGCAATTCTAACCAATATTGTATTTTGCAAAAATAAGGAGGTCCTCATAAATGTAAAAAAGAAAAAAAAGTGATTGTTTAGCATACCAAGGAAGGCACCCATCATGGATGACAACACTCCTACACAAAAACCAACCTTTTATCTCCATGTTTAGGAACCCATCATAAACCCATCATAAATGACAACGCTCCTACCCAAAAATAACTAACCTTTTATCTCCATGGTTCCTATTGCTTCAGTCCAGCTCTGTATACACTTCAGAGATATGGCCTTAGATTGATTAGTAATATGATTAAGAGAAAAGGGTAAAATAATCTCTTCAAAAGAACTCTAAAAGTCACCTGACCTTTAGTATACTTGACATGTTGGAACTATCCATAATGAATAGATACGTGTTTACTGTTATACATAAGCTTTGGGAATTATTTATACATGATATGCATTTATTCTTATGTATATTTCACTTGTTTAATAAACGTGTCTATACAATTTATGTTAACTTCAGATAAATGATAACTAGAGGAAATAGCTTACAATTTATGTGTGTTTATGTATATGTTAAATGAATACCTATACAATAAATTTGCGGTGAAAATAGATAAGCCCTAACTTAGGCTACTTCTTTCTATATGAAGATATCCATTGTTTTCTTTTACATTAAAACCAAAGAAGATGTGCAGTTTAATAATAGGATGCTCATTGATAATCAAAGAATGAGCATATGAAAGTTTTTGAATTAAAATACTAGTTTAAAATAAACATTTTATTTGTATGCCTACAACATTATTGTAATCAGGAAATAAATGTTTATTATCATAGCCTTGTATTCTTTTTATTTAAGTAATTTGAGGATGTTATGGATTTGTAAAAGATTACACATAGGTAATCGACCTGAACTAGTTACGCATAATCTTTCTCAAGTACAAGAAGAAGTTGAATACACACAAGAAACCAAATTGTATATGTTAGGTTGAACCTAATGTTGAGAATAAAGCATAAGATAAATGGATTACATACGCATGTATATATTATATGGGCATAGGATGAGTGATGTAATGGTATTAATCTACGGTCATTGTATATTAAATCAAGTTTGACTATATTGACACATAGATAAACAAAGATAATTAAAAAAATAGTATGATTATGAGGATATGTCTTCAACATAGCCGGAATCTAAGAGTCACTGATATTTATGATTTTTGTAATCTTGTTGGTATTTATAGGGGCAAATAAATACGCTTTGATAACCCTAACTACTCAAAAAAAGAAGATTACTTTTTTTGCAAGAGAAAATAACTATACTTTATTATGTATATGTGAAGTGGCACAAGGCTTTACAAAAGGAAGGTCTGTAGACAAAAACAGTAGACCACATGGAAGATCAGTTGGAAAGGCACTGAAATGGACATCAAAGAAGTTATGTTAGCTAGTAAAAACAGACCACAAAAAGGCCCAAATCTATGGTTGCCGAAAAAAGGCCAAACTGCCAACATAGAGCAAAGTCCATAGAGTCACCAGAAAAGAGTACATGGGAATCCCCCATGGACCTAGGAGCCATCTTCCCAACGTTCAAAAAAGAAAAAACCAACCTCCGCCTCATGACCTTTTTTAGAGGGCTGATCAACCAAGTGGTTAAACGACCTGTAAATATGCGAGAAGGAGATATCGCGAAACAGATAAATCAATGAACGAGTCCTTTTTAACCAAGCCAAGAGATGAAGGATATTGACACCACATTCATTCTTTGCCTAGTAAATGATAACCTTCAAGTCGTCGAAGACATGAATCTCATCCAAGATAAGTCTGGAGGAGAAATGTAGAAGGAGCCATAATGATAGAATCTCCCCCATGGTATTGGATCTTGGACCACAACACATCCAAATCTTGTAGAAACAATTTGGATTTAAATACAACATAACTCCCGCTGCATAGGAGAGGGAACTCTAAATCGAGGAACCATCGAAAAACCCCAAAGGTTTATCATATAGAATAGGGACCAATGACTGAACGGTTTTTGGGGACTTGCCACCTGCCAACATACCCTCTGGGATTTCCTTGAAAGCTTTTAGACCTTTAAAACAGACCAAAATTGCAGTTACAGGGTTGTTTTAAAGATAAATCTATTCCGTCTCAACCAAATCTCGCATGAGATAAAGCAGGGTAAAGTCCTTCAGGTAGGAATATTCTGAATCCAAGAGATAAAACACTTTGACAATGTACAACCCTTCCATGCAGCTGAATATTTTAATGATTGTGTGACCAACTTCCAGACCTCTAATGCGAGCAAACATGAGACAAAGATATGGAGGATATATTCATCGTTTGACCCGCATAGAGAGCAACGTTCTGGGCTTGCCACACCACGCCGAATAAGGTTGTCTTAGGTGAGCATGCGATTGTCAAAATCCAGCCACTGGAAGATTTTGATTTTTAAAGGAATCTTCAAGGACCATATAGCAGAATGCCACCAATGTGGAATGAAAATAGACTCCTTGGATAAGAGCAGATAAGCAAGAGAAGCAGTCAACATACATGTGTTCAAATTAAACGTCCATTTGAGCTCATCTACACCATCATTAATAAAAATAGAACCCATTTGAAGACCCATGATATATTGTGACCATTCCAGTCCCAGAGAACCATAGAGCCCCATTTATTTTGCCGAAATCCATCCATGTGGGATGTCAACTGTCTTTGGAGGACACATAATATGATTCAGAGAGAGATACCCTTTGGAGTGAAGGAAATATATCAAGTTATCTGAAAGTATATATGGAATGAGACCCTCGATAATAGGGTCTTCCCCCAACCTAATGGAACGACCATTTCTAGTCATCTAGGATAACCTGATCCGCAAATCTCAAAAACTCCAAGGAGTCCATTCCAGATATTAGAAGTCCCCTTTTGCCTTTTTGTGGAGCATCTAATCCATTGCACAACTGAGAGCCTCCTGAAATATTTATCTTTCAATACTTTGGTCCACGGGCTATCTCCAAAAATAGCCAGCCATAAACTCTTTGCTCTTAATGCCAAGAAGAAGGAAAACATATTTTTTATCCCCCAACCTCCTTTTTCCATTGGCCTAGCAATACACTCCCATTTTTCCAAATGGTATTTCGATTGCACCTATGACCTTGACCAAAGAAAAATGAAAATATTTTTTCTGATTGAATCGAAAATAGTCTTTGGAATTTTGCTCAGGGATAGCCAATAGAATGCTAAGTTATCCATCATCGATTTAGCCAGAATTAGACGGCCCCCAAGGGATAACCATCTCCAACACCATTGCTTTATTCTGGAGTCAAATCTTTTCAATAGCCAAAGCCAATCACTCACTCGATATCCATTTGGTTTGATGAAGGAACCCATATATTTTGTCCCAGTCAATAATGATATCATAGTTACCTGAAACATATCGCTAATAGCAGCTATTGCAACAGAGTCGAGGCCATGCTCCAATACTTTTGATTTCTCGAGGTTTATAATGAGACCTGAAACATGACAAATTTTGTTAATCAAGTCATAATAGACAGACCACTCAGCTTGGGAGGCCGAACCAAAAACCAGTATGTCATCAACGAGCAAGAGGTGGGAAACAATCAAATTATTGCCATATTTTATTCCTTTAACCGTTCCCAATGAAATCACATTTTTTTTTATCATTCTACTGAGCCCTTCAATGACCAGAATGAAGAGAAGAGGTGAGAGGGGGCATCCCTGTCTCTAACCCCTTTGTGCATTGAAAAAACCATTAGGGCTTCCGTTTATCAGAACAACAAAGGAGACATATGAGACGCAACCCATGATCCATTTCACAACTTTATATGATAGCCCTATCTGAATGAGGATTAGTCGAAGAAAACCCCACTGAACACAATCACATGCCTTGTTTAAATCCAGTTGCAGAGCAATAGCCTTCTGCTTTCTTTTCTTGATGCTGTGGAAGACCTCTTGAGCCACCCCTATGGCTTCCAAAATTTCTCTTTTTTCTAGAAACCCGAACTATTCAGGAGTAATATTTCTTTAAAGAATAGGCTTAAGGCTAATAGCTAATATATTTGAAATAACTTTGTAAACAAAGTTACACAACGAAATAGATTCGAAGTCACCTAAATCCATCGGAGCAGTTTTTTTCGGGATCAAGACTAAAAATGTAGAATTTAAGGCTCCCTTGAGCCACTTATCCTTGATTCCTCGTAATATTACTTACAAACACAAGAATGATGAAAAGAAATTATAAATAGTTGTTATACACATACTCTGCTTTTATATTCTATACTAGAGTGATCAAAGCCTAATATTAAAGCGGGGATATAATAGAGAGCCATATACAATACTTTATAGCTAATTAATAAAAACTAGTGGTAATCTTTTATACAACTCCATAAAAAATTTAAAAATTACAGGAAGGATGGTTTAATACGAAACTGTCTACACCTGTACAATTAATATTCTTATAGAAAACTAAATAGAATTGTACATGATACTTGATCTAAACGAAATAAAAGTAACAATTCTGAGGTGACCGCAATAATATACAAGCTAGAATTGAGATAAATTTCAAGCAACACGCGGGATATGTAGATTTTATTAAAAAAAATCCAGTGTAGTAGAGCAAATATAAAGAATAAGGAAACCATAATTAGTTGTTGCAAAAATAAATTATTTATTGGATTGGCACTCCAACTATAACTGTAAAAGTGTCATGAATAAACTCACACCGCACTTGGATCTCATTAAGGTTTGAGATGAGTTGAGAGGTGTAAAGGACCCGTGAAATCTTGGTTACATAATGAAGGTTACATAATGAAGGGTGAAGGGTGACATAATGAAGGGTGGATTAAATATTAATACAAGAGCTACGAGGTGGCAATGTCTTCGACATTGTATTTACAGTGTTGCTTGTTTGTAATTGTAAAAGACCAATAAAATAATGTTAAAGTGAAGCAGTAGGTACGAGGACATTTAAGTTGGCTATGCAAAGCTCAAGGATGGAATCGCATATAAGAGGAAAGGAAATTCGGTGGTTCAATTGCAAAAGTTAAAGACAAAAATTAAAACTATAAAAAATTTAAGCACATATTAGAATAATAAATCACATATTTTGATATCACAAAACCAACACTATTTTATTTGTTTATTTAAACATACTAAGGTGCACATAGGAAAAAATGAATCAAATCTAAAATGTACACGAAATTGCTTTTATAAAGCAATTTCATTTTATTAAATAAATAAACCTATATAGTACAAATTACATTTACATAAATTTGATATTACAAAATTTAGATATTATAATTGCATATTTTCATATTAAAAAATTAACATTATTTAATTTGCTATTTTGATATAAAAAGTTTACAAATTACATTTACAAAAATTTGATATTATAGTTGCATATTTTCATAATAAAAAATTAACATTATTTAATTTGTTATTTTGATATAAAAAGTTATTTTTTTCACTATGTAGTCTTAATATAAACAATATTAAATAGCATTTAAACATATTATGCATGTGCATATAGTAGAAAAATGCACTATATAATCACAATCACAGTTATTATCTAATATGATTATATTAATATATTAAAGATAATAGACCTAATTGCTATTAACATATATTAACTAATTAATCATAAATACTAAAATATATTATTTAATTAATAATATTAATTAATATGATTATCTCCTATGTTATAATAATAGGAGATAATGTATGGTTTATAATACATCAAGTAATTAACTAATTATTATAATATAAGTATATATATTATTATCCCCTATATTAACTAGTTATTATACTAATCAATACTATATAAACCATACATTATATATAGTTATGCATACTTACTATAATATACTATATTAATTTATTGGGTTCTTATTAACTGGCTATTTGCAAGAAAATAATAGTTCCTCCACTAAAGAATATTATTATAATGTGGAGCAACGAAACTTGAAAAAAAGATTTAATACATCTTTGATCATGTTTACATTCAAATTCTGTTACCCACTTTTGAAAATGTGATTTTCCAAACTTCCTCTTGGCATACATTCATACATGAGCAACCTCTGATCATCTTCGATGCAATATCCAATGAGTTTGACCAGATTTGAATGGCGAAGCTGACCGAAGAAGTTGACTTTTTCGTGCAAAATCATAAGAAAAATAATCTTTCAAGTTCCTTAAATCTAAATCCATCTGCCCATTATAGCACACATCTCAAATAAGATATCCAATTTTATTGAGCAATAAAGTCAATATCACTTTAGCTACTCAACATGCTTTCAAAATTCAACCATAGAATGACACTTGCAAAAGCGAGGTGTGGTCTCTAGCCAGGGTGGGAGTGGGGATGATCCATAAAATATTTGTCTACCAGTTTAAATGTGCATTGAATATAGGCAGTGCATTGGGTGCAATCAATATGGAAAATAGCCCATACACATCTAAACCCAGGTTTGATATGCACCTCGAGGTTACAAAGCTAACGATAGTTGACACAAATGGCTGACGAATCACATATTGGAATTTGAGATATGCAACCTCAAGGTGCTTCTCACAACTAGGTTTAGATGGGTCTGAGCTAGTGTCCATTGTTTACTACTCTGTAACCTAAGGCCATATCAAATAATAGCCTTGGGTCATATTCAGCAACCTGATGTGCACAAACAAAGGTACTTCAAATTTGGAGAGAGAAAATTTTAGCACAAAAGCAACACAAAATCAAAACAAAAGTGTGATTTCTTCATTGCCTTCGACAGAGAATTCATGGAAACTATCAATCTATGCTTACCAACCATTCCTTGTGACCCTGTAACGTGTCCGAATCGAGTGTCTTGACAACAACAGTGAGGCCAGTGCTAGGCTTGACAATAGCAGTAACATTCTCTTCTATCCATCATTTGAAAACATATCCGAACCCACCTCCACCGAGAACACTCTGTGGCCTAAAGTTCTTGGTGGCAGATTTCAACTCATTGAATGCGAATTTCAACAACTGGGATGATATTCTTAATTGCTCCTCTAGCCTGGGAGTAGTTGGAATGCTCTCTATACTGGTAGTGCTAATCGAAGGACCTGTCTGGGAAGTTGGCAATGGTTTGCCACTATCATTGGGATTTTTGGTTTCAGCTATGCATCAATGCGTTGTAGAAATAAAACCCATCTATCAGTTGGCTTCTGAGGAATTCAAAAACCAGAAATTCAATATGCAATTACAATTTTAAGAACAAACCCATTTAAATGACATAATAATCTTTAAATGACATAATAATCTATTGGAATTCACGAACCAAATTATAACTTAATACCAGCTATTGGAATTCACTGCTTTTATGGAAAAAAAGCGCGTATTAGAATTCACTGCTTTTATGAAAAAAAAACCGAATATTGTAGTCTAAACTATTTGTGACAAAACTATATGCGACTTTATATTTTAAAGCATGGCTTTCAATTAAGTAAACCTCCCATGGGTTTTTAACCTTTCTCAATTAATAACCATAAACATCTTATTGTAAAATTAGAACATAATAAGAGCTATTGGAAAAAACATTTCTCAATTAATAACCATAAACATCTTATTGTGAAATTAGAACATAATAGGATCTATTGGAAAAAAACAAAGTATTGTAGTCTAAACTATATGTGACAATGGCCTCACCATCCTTCAACAATCAAGGCTGGTCCTTTTGCAGCAACCTAGAAGATGAAAGATGACGTTAAGAAATTAACTATGATTTTTTTTTGTGTCAAAACATATTAGAAATTATTTATTTTTTAATTTTTTTAAATATTAATTAATTTAAAATAATTTAATAATATTTAAAATTTAATTTTTTCTTATAAATTATTACAAATTTTTTATAATTTCATATTTAAAAATAATAAAAATTCATCACATATTTTTACACTAAAATCGAAATTTTGACATCAATACTAAGGGAGTAAGTGAGATCATTTTTAAACCTTTTATTCAATAATAGGTTTAGGAAGTGCTAACCTTTGATTCATATTTCATATAGCTATAAGTTTACAATGTACTCCAATTGGATTTAGAAAGCAATAAACTTTTGTACAATAAATTTGTCCAATTAAAATGAAAATAAATCAACAATATCTGTTCTCTTAGATAATTCTTTATGTCAATGGATATGGATCTTTCAGCAAGAGCGAGCATTATTTGAATAGTTTTAGATCATATAAAATTTGATCAAAATTTGGAATCCATAAAACCAAATTTATGTATCATTTCGTTATTATTTTACATTGAAAAATTAATACCAAATCTCAATAATGAATCTTTGATATCTAATGAATTTTAGGCCATACTCAGAAATCCTGCTCCAAAAACAGATTCCTTGTGGAATTTCAAGTGCTTTGTAAATTTGTACAAAAATATGAAAATTATTGCTTCGTCTTCAAGTATGTGAGCAATTGAACTACAATGCATAGGGTCTTCGTATATTCTGCTTTTGTATACATAGCAGGGCCACAGAAAAAATATGCATGGCCTCCTCCATATGAACGCTTGTAAGCTTAGGATCGATAATCTTAGTAACCCCCTCTTTGGCTGAGTTTGTCATCTTCTTCGCCCACCCTGCGATGTTCATGCCCTCTTCAAAATCGCTTTCACCTACTGATTTCTTGCCAGTAATTAGCTCAAGCAAAACCACTCCGAAGCTGTATACATTGCTCTTCCCGTCCACTTTTAGAGTGTACGCCTACTTTGTTAATTCAATAATTAACTTAAATTGTAGGTTAGATCACTGGCAACTTTTTCTCTTTAATCAGTTATACTTCTACACAAATGCTTGGAGTAATTTTGGTGCAAATAGTTCATAGTTTAACTTACTCTCACATGTTCAATTACAACTTGTTGAATGCCTATTAACAATAAATGGTTAGGCCACTTTGTACTAACATTGGGTATGGGGAACGACATTGGATCATGCCTGGTTTCTGTCTTTCAACAAATTAAGAGTGCCCAGTTTTTGTCTTTCAATAAATTAAGAGCCTTTTTCAGTACAATGTCAATTATTTAGCCTTTGGGTGGTAATTTTTCCAGGAAAACAATTTAGTTCGTAATTGCTCAAACAAGTTTATTAAAAGAAAAAAAGAATTTTTTTTATCATAATTATATTTAAGTAATCAATGCCTCAACTGGTTTTGAACCAAGTCAAGTTTGGGCGTTACGCCCCACTATTTCATTAACAATTAAAATAAATAATGAGCAGTAAGGCTGCTTATTCCCTACCAGTATGAATGTTTAAAAAACCTTATTCAAATCATGTGAATATATTAATTACTTGTTAAATAAATTGAAAACGTATTAATGTTGTATCAACACAAACCAAAGAATCGAGTGTTTGATCCTACAAAGGCATACACATCCACCATGGTCGATGGCAATCCATACATTATTCAGTTTCCAAAGCTAAGATTCAGATTCTTATAAGTGTACACTAGCACAAAAATCAATTCAGAATTGATGGTGACCACCCTCTCATATTTTACAAGTTATGAGGCCGAGCCACACCCATATTACAGTTCTAATTTTTAATTTAACCATGTTATAGTATTTTTTTGAGGGAAGGATCTATCTCCCAAACAAAGATGCTTTACCTCAAGAAAAGAAAATAACAAAACTTCTATTTTTAAACTGAGTTCAAATCTGTAACCAAGGTTGGAGGGAAAGCATGCCAACTCTTCTGGCCATCCTAAGAAGTTTATAACGACAACCCTTCAATAAACCATTTGCACTCATCCATGTCAGAAGAGGAATATAGTACCCCTCCTCATAGAGCATCGACCTCTCTTTTCAAGACCGAGTTCGGTAACTCTTTTTTCCACCATTCTTTCCATGCAAAAAAAATGATATACATATATATATCCTAAGTATCTTACAATGCAATATATCCTAAGTATTTTAACAAATTAATTATGAGTGAATCATTGTCTTGGAGACCTTATTTGGCCTCCTTTTGAGGCAATGGTATATTTTATCAATATTAAATTGCGTTGTGGTGAATGCACTGGTAGGTTTTAGTCCATAAATATGGAAAACTCCTAATTGTTGAGTAACTACCTTTGCATAATGATAATCACAAACTCCATTAGTTTGGATCGATATAAAACATGGAAATCACCAATGGGGACACAAATAAGCAAAAATACTTGTGTCCCTATGTTCTCATTCTCGAGAAATAGCATATACTATCTACTAATCTACCAAATCTCTATGTTAAGTAATTACACGGTATTGGGTCACGATAGAGTGAATAAGTGTCTTGTTATTATGTTCCCGACAGGGAATATATATTAATCGGTTAGGTGGATTAATTCGAGAGGTATATTTAAATTTTTTATTTTTTTAAAGTTTTTACTATAGTTTGGATTAATTTTTAATTTTTGGATTATTTAAATATTCATTTAACTTTGTTCTTATTTGTTATTTGGAAGTGACGTAGGCTTGGGATTTTGTGCCCCAAGACCCGGCGGCGTGATGGCGTAAGCAGTTTCACTGACATGTATTGGAAAATGGTTTTCATTTCTTTGAAAAGATAATTCCTTTCCAGAGCAACTGCCACACTTCAAGTCACGCGCATGTCAACTACCACGCGTCCATTAAAAAGCAATGGCGGGCCATTCTATTCCTGAGCTGGTAGCTCTCCTGTTTGTGGCACACAATCTTCATTTTATTTTTATGTTCCGATGGCTTCGTTGTTTGGTTGCTTGCTTTTCACCTAAGAGTTAGAAGGATGAGGAATACCAGTTGCTTGCCTGCTCTTTACCTGCAAACTAAGAAGAGGGAAGGAAGGGCAGTGAGTGAAGAAGTCAGACACTTCGTTTACTGGCACGATGGAAGAAGCAGCATGGTTCCCACTGGCAGCATTGACAGGCGTCCAATTTTCCCTTGCATCGTCTAGAGAAATTGTAAGTGGATGCACAAAATAGAGAAGAATAATAGGAAATCGGGTTCTTGTTTACTGCTAACTGAGTTAAAAGTCATTTTCATGCCAATTCAGTTGGTAACCACCTTTGAAGTATGAATGTGTATCAAAATATAGCACTTGTTTTTTTTTGTTTTTTGTTGGGAGTACACTTTTAACCCGTTATCAACCTTAATGACTCTCTCATCCTTGGTAATGAGCTTATAATTTTATTGTTATGAGCATTGAAGAATCTCGACAAAACCTGAGGTGGGGTTTGGATTGACAAGTAATTCTTAAACAAGATTCAATTCAAATAGGGTTGGCAAGTAAAGGTAGTAGGCGCGCTAATAAAAGAATGAAAGAATGGTGGAAAAAAGAGTTACCGAACTTGGTCTTGAAAAGAGAGGTCGATGCTCTATGAGGAGGGGTACTATCTTCCTCTTCTGACATGGATGAGTGCAAATGGTTTATTGAAGGGGTACTATCTTCATCATAGATTTAATATTAGATGCAAAAAAAATGATATACATATATATACAAACATGTTCATCATGTTATCCATGTCCAAATAATAGGAAAAACAGTTATAAAACTAGGTCAGGTTCAAGAGCTTGTTTTCAATTTGGTTTTTATTTTCCTATTCCCCCACAAGTCAGGGGTTATGACCCAAATCATGATAAGAAAGCCAAAAAATAAATTGAACAAAAGCATAAATTAACATAACAATTAAATTCCCTAATGGGCTAAGGATTGGTGAAGACCTTGTTAGACATGATTCTGCTTATTACCCGAGTGCAGGGCAAGTCCATCAGAAGCATTGCAATGAGGCTTCTCCCAGTTCTCCATGAGCTTGAGCAGCTGGTCCAATTTTCCATTGAAATTGGTGTTCATAGTGACTTCATTATGGGCCAGATTTCGAATGCCCATTTCCATTTTGTCAAAACCACTCTCTAGCACTTGGGTCAATTTATCCCACTAAGTGGATGCCCTTGAAGGCTCGCCCATTTCCTAATTCTGGTAGTTCTATCTTCCCTCATTGAGAGGCATACCCATCATGGATTTCATGCTCCAAAAGAGGTTGAGGGTTCCGGTGTGTCTAGTTTCTCTGGTTCGTTGATCCCTAGAGTCCTCAATAATACCCTCAAAATTGGCTTGCAAGGCCTCAGGAGAATTTCCATTGCTCTTATTCCTTGTGCAATTCTCTCAACATTCCATTTTGTTCATGAGCTTGGTGGCTTACCCCCAAGGCAAAGAAACCACGTAGCTTATCCAGGCCCTTCACAACCCTTGGAATATGAGACCATTTGGGACCAAAAGTCATGCATGCGCAGGTGATTTTGGTGAGAACCGTTATGCCCGTTTGTAGGATATTACCAAAACCGAGGCGGCAGGGAGAGATTATGAGAAGAGCAGGGTGTTTGAAATGGGAGCGACAAGAATCATAGATTGTTTCTTGAATAATTGAAGAGGTTATAGAACACATGCGGAGGAGCGAGAATCAGAGTCAATTCAAGTGATTATGGGAGTTCATTGCCTGAACTTTCCTGTTATGGAGAGAAATTCCTATGGCTTGGGGTACCACAACAAAAAGCTTGACTCCAGAAATCAATCCTTTCCAATATGCAATAGAAATCAAACATCTAACACTAAAGGAGCAGACCTCATACCTTATTTCGGATGGTTGAAGTAGATCCTCGTTGACCTTTCCAACTTCAGCTTGAATTGATGAATCACTTCCTCAACAACAAGTAAACAAGACAAGCATACTATATATATATTGGTGTTAGATCTATTCTAGCATATATAATCAATAATGTATAAGCATTTGAAATCATCCATGGATAAAATATTCATTCAAACATACATTATTGGACAGGAAAAGATATTTCTATTAATATAAAATCAAAGATTACAATGGATACAACCTCTGTCGGCATGTCTGCGAATCGAAGAAACTGAATCCCCCACTTGGGCCTCCACCACCTCAATCCTCCATCTCTTGATAACAAGCTCACAAGAAAAAGGCAAGCTTGGGAAGAACACAAAAGTGCTCCAAGGGACAAAGGGATGCAGACTCAAGCACAAGTTCCGGGAACAATGGACTATAGTTTCTTTGCTCTCAATTCTCTTATGCCTTCAATGTATCCAAAGAGTTCCTTATATAGTTTTTCAAAGGGGTAATGAAAGGTTGAATCCGAGCGATCTCAAGGCATATGGAAGGCCAGGAGTCAAGTGAGTCAGATCCATGTCAAGGAAAACTCCAAAAGGATTTGGATTTTGCACACATCCCGATGTATGCGGTTTTAGGGGTCAAACCTGCTTATATACGCGATTAGGGGTTTAAAAGTCGCGTGTATTACTTTTCACATGTTTATAGGGATGTTCAAGGAAACATCAAAGGACAAAAAATGGTCCAAGGGGTCTAAGGAGTCTGCAGAGGGATAGGGGAAGGCCATACTCGAGTGATTCACCTGGAGTGGTAAAATCAGCTATAATAGATGCCCCCTAATGTGTGAGGTCATAGGGGTCATAGGATGGACGAAATACATTATAAGTCCATCCCAGAAGTGGAGTGATGAAGGATCCCAAATGGAATACCAGCCACGCAATCAGCATAGTACAATGATACAACTTTGCACATAACTGCAAATACATATAGCAGTCCCGGATACATAAGAGTACAATGGCCATGAATAGGCATGATACAAAATATCACATAAGTGGTCATCACCATGTACAATATACATAGATTAGAATATCCATGATGAAGATATACAAAGGACCATGATCTCCATAATGGCTGAAGATATATAATGGATCAAGATCTCCTTAATAGCTGGAAATATC